>PVHX01013112.1:0-48465 GCA_004024805.1 Geosciurus inauris | reverse complement strand
TTCTTCCCCAAATCATTGGGACAATCCTAAAGGTATCAATATAAGAAGGTCAAAGGTGGAAGTTCTGCTTACTGGGCCTTTTACTGTGTAACAAGGGAAGATGTTTCCAATTCTTACATCTTCATTGGAGGCTATCTCCTGGACATTTCCTCCATGGTTACCCTGATTCCATGGCCCTGAAGGAGGAAAAAAGTGTTCTCCCCAAATGTAGTCATCTTCTTTCCCAAAAGATAATACCATACTTTTGTGTATAACCCCATTATGTGGAGGAGAGACTCAGCCTTTTCCTGACTGAAGGTCAAGTAATCTTACCAAAGAGCCATATTAGATTTATTAGATCTATTAGGAGCTACTGGAGAGAACAACAGTGGGTCAGATCGAATCTCATTTAGTCTAGTGGCACTTCTGCAATGGGTATCTGTCGTTTCTGCCTATTCCACATCTCTCCATTCCCCCTTCTTTGGTGACAGTCCTCAGATTTTCCTCTGGGAACTTGACCTCCCCACAATCTCAGTCCTTGTATTCTGGTTAATGATAAGACTTCTGGGGGAGATAGGGGCAAGATGTACTCTTAAAAAGAGAGGTAAGAAAGATCTGGACAATGTCTGCTAGACCTTATTGTACCCAGATGACATATCTGAACTGCTGGAGTCATCCTGCTAACAGAGGGAAATAGCTAAAAGGAATTTCTCAATAGTTACATAAAAGAACAATGGAAAAAACCTGGGACCTTGATCTCCTTGACCTGTTCAAAAAACAAACACTATAGTCACTCTGCCTAGGGACTTCATTTAGGTGGAATCAAAAATTGCCTTATTATTTAGTAAGGCCTTTCCCCAACAAATACAGTAAAATAACTAATCCCCCACACCTTGCTTGTTAAGCCAGTTTGATTTGGGGTTTTACTAGGAATGGTTAAGAGAGAGAGTGGGGAAGGGAAAATCCAACTGGTTGGCAAGAGTTGAAGTATAATAAGAAAATCAGTCCAATGCCCTTGCAGAAGGTTCTGGCTTTGCCTGACCAGTATGTCTGGAGTGTATTGAAGGGAAAATCCAACTGGTTGGCAAGAGTTGAAGTATAATAAGAAAATCAGTCCAATGCCCTTGCAGAAGGTTCTGGCTTTGCCTGACCAGTATGTTTGGAGTGTATTGGGGGAGCTGCTAAATTCACTGCTTGGCCTAAGATGATCAGATCTGCACATTTGGACATGAGCAAATAGAAAATACACCATTGTGCCCATTATACTGTACTTGAAATGGAACAATAGCACTTTAAAGTAGATTGTGATATTAAAGATATATGGTATAAATCATAAGGGAAACATTAAAATAAAACACAAATGATTGTAGCTAAGAAACCAATTAAGGGAATAAAAGGGAATTATTTTAAAAATTAAATTAATCCAAAACAAAGAAGAAAGGAAAAAGGGAGCAAGAAACAGGACAAACAGCAAATAGCAAGATGGTAGACTGAAACTCAACCATGTCCAAATCACATTAAAATGTAAGTGATCGGGGGCTGGGTGTGTAACTCAGTGATAAAGTGCTTGCCTAGCATGCACAAGGCCCTGGGTTCCATTCCCAGTACTGCAAAAGAAAAAAAAAATACAAATATAAATGATCTAAACTCCTCAATTACAAGACAGATTGTTAGACTAGGGGGGAAAAACAAGATTCAACTATATGCAGCTGTTAAGAAAAGATACACAAGTAGGTTAACAGAAAGGGGATGAAAAAAGATATACTACCATAACTATTAACCAAAAATAAGTTAGAAAGAATATATTAACATCGGGCAAAGTAGATTAGAGAACAAACAATAGGGATAAATTCATTTTGTAACAATAAAGGGATCAATTAATCAAGAGAATACACAACCTTAAACATTTATGAACCAATTAACCATCAAAATACATGAAGCAAAAACGTATTGAAGTGCAAAAAGAAATAGACAAATCTATAATTATGGTCAAATAATTGATTTAAACAAACGTGAGCAGAAAATCAGCAAGGATATAGAAGACTTGGATATACTATCAATCAACTTGACCTGAGTGGCATCTATAGAACACTCAAGAACAGCAGAATACACGTCATTTTTAAGTGCAAACAATAAACTTATTGAAGCATACCATACTCTGGTCCATAAATTAAATCTCAACACATTTAAAGGGAATCATACAAAGGGAACATACAAAGTATGTTCTCTGACCATAGTGAAAATAAATTACAAATCAATAATAAAAAAATTTTAAAAATCTCCAAATAATTGTAAGCAATAACACATTTCTAAGTAACCAATGAGTCAAAAAATTACGACATAGAGAAAACATTTGACAAACTACATTTGTTCCTTATTTTTTAGAAAATCAACTAATTAGGAATAAAAGTGAACTTTCTCAACCTGATAAGAGGCATCTACAGAAAATCTACCACTAACATCATCATTAGGAGAAAAGCTAAATCCTTTCCCTCTCCTAATATCAGAAATAAAACAAAGATGTCTGTTCTTACCACGTTTATTCAACATTGTACTGGACTGGAGGTTCCAACTGGGGAAATTAGGAAAGGATATTAAATAAAAAATATTGGAAAGGGAGAAGCAATGGTATCCTTTCTGTAGACAGTAATAACCATCTGTGATCAACATTCTTGACTGATGAGTTTAGCAAGGCTGCAGGACAAAATTTCAATTAGCACTGTAACATTCAGTGCTCAGGACTCTGATGTGTCACTCATAGCTTCCAAAGCATGAGATGGCTGCCTTGTGTGGAACAGAGTGATACCTGCCCCTCTTGTGACTTCAAGAACTTCTGACTTCACTTTCTGCAAAGGGCATCTGAATGTGTCGGGGTTGCTATTGGCATAATGTGAAAATGGGAGAAAGTAACCTACCCTCTACCCACCAAGACCCTCAACTGATCTGTATCCCCTTTTTCACCCATTTCTGTACCAGCAGAAATGGGTCTAGGATGTCTCCATCTCCACCTTCACTTTATCTCGTATTGAGCTTCGACTTCTTACTTCCTTACTGAATATAAGAATCTGGGTATGAATTTGTTTTTTGGCTTTTTTTTTTTTTTTCATGTTCTTGCCATGAGGGGTTGAGTTTATTAAAGGAGAAGAAGACTCTTAAAATTTGAGAGTGAAAACAAATGAAATCCTTGACAACTTTCCAGAAAACTAAAAAAGCTTTGATCCATACCTTGCAAAATATTAACTCAAAATGTATCACAGACCTAAAGCCTAAAACTATAAAGCTTCTAGAAGAAATATAGAGAAAATCTTTGTGACTTTAGGCGAAGCAAAGATTTCTAAAATATGACACTAAAACATGATCCATAAGAGAAAAAGGATAAATTAGACTTTATTAAAATTAAAAACTTCTGCTCTTCAAGACTCTTTAAGCATAATAAAAAGTCAAGCTACATATTGGGAGAAAATATTTGAGAAGTCTATATTCAATGAAGGATGTATCGTGAATATATACAACAATTATAAGATAGCAACACGATATATTTTTAAATGGGCAAAAGAACTGAATAATCAGTTAATGAAAGAAGATATATGGATGGCAAATAAGCATATGAAAAGATGCTTGCCATCATTATTAATAAAGGAAATGCAAATTAAAACCACCAGATACCACTACATACCTATTTGAATGGCTAAAATTAAATTAAAAAGATTGACTATAAAATGTTGATGAGGATAAATAACTGAAATTTTCATACACTGGTGATGGGAAGAGAAAATGATCCAACCACTTTCAAACACATTTTGGAAATTAATTAGAAAGTTAAACATATGCTACCATATGATCCAGCCTTTCTCCTCCTATGTATTTTCCCAGTAGATAAGAACGCTTCTTCCACGCAAAGACTTGTCCAGGTATGCTTCATCACAGCTTTATTTATAATAGCGAAACACTGGAAATTTGGGGGGGGGGGGTGTCATTCTGCATCAAGCACGGTGGATAGTACTTGAGAGTGATCCTCTCATTGAATACCAGTGTTTTTCTCCTCCACTAAGCTGCTTCTTGCTCCTCAGAGAGAAGAGGTGAACAGAGGTTGGAATAGAAAGAGGGAGATGTGGAGTTTGCCTTCCATTTCAACTGTAGCAAGTTTTCTACTGAGGCATATGAAAAAACCCAACCCATCTAATCTACATGAGAAAAGTGCACTCATTTCATTAACATGGAAACCCTTTTTTTTTTTTTTTTTTTTTGCAAAATAACCATGCTTCTCTTACTGTTCTAAGGGTTTATATGCCCCTCTCTGCTCCACTTTTATTACCTTACAAACCTTCCTCATACTACGTAACTATTAACAATGTCCTCTCAATCTTGCTTTTCTCTATTGTCCAGTTTTCTCCCATAACCATAGTGGGGGTTAGGGCAGAAAGATGTGGAATTGGGGCAGAAGTTTGCAAAGAGATGTTTCAGTTCACCCTTTACAACTACTCTCTTATAACTTGGGCTGAATCCCAGCATAACACATTTTAGCTGTGTGACCTTGGGCAAGTTTCTGAACTATACAGAGCTTCAGTTTCTCCATCCATAAAGTGGATTTAATAATGTTGGCCTTGTAAAGAGTTATAAATAATCTGTATACAACTCCTTCTTTAGGAACTAGAGTTCATTTAGTAATAGATACTATCATTATTATTAATAGTTTCACATCGATGTATGTACCACACAAATGCATATATTTACATTGCAAATCAACATCTTAAATGAATACATAGCAGCAATCATATTTTTTTAAATTAACTTGCTGTGCCAGAGAGGTAATAAAACAAATGAAATCAGCATTTTTTTTTCTCAACGTGCCTGACATAAATTAGGGCATCTAGAAACACTAGGTAAGTGTTTCTTTCCAAGGCTGCAAATGCTCCTGTCCCAGCCCCCGTGGGCAAGCAGGGCCAGATGGAGAGGGTAGTGTATAAATTCTCTGCTGCTCTGTCCTCGTGCCCTTTTCTGAGAGGAGCCTGCTCGGAGTGTTTGCTCTTGAGTTGTGTGATTATGACTTCAACCTTGCAGAACCTTGACACAGAGCAAAGGGTCCTGAGTTTTCATCAGGCGCTGCCAGTGGGTCTTTTCCATCTGACATATTAATTCCTGCCTCTTCCTGTAAAGGTAATTCATGCTCCTTGGCAGTATTGTGTAATGCACAATGCCAGGTGCCAGGAGTCTCCTACCAACTTCAGCAGGGCTGCATTGCAATGTGCCACCAGATTAATCCAGCCATCTAAAATGCATTTTAAAAAGCCAAAGGTCTTTCCCATGAATAACCTGGTGAGTATTTGAGCTTCATTATAATTTCCCTCTAATGGAGTTTGGGGAAATGAAATGAGATTTATTAGCTAGATTTATAAGACTATCTCCTCAGAAAATAGGGACGAAGAGAGGTCGAATTAGCAGACAAGGTGCATTGGTTAGCTACCTAACCCAGGAAAAAGAGCTGGTCCACAGTTTGCAAAGACAAAAACATCCTTACTCAACAACCTCTTTTCCTGTGTTCTCAATCAAAGGCTGGCCTGCTGTGCTTTCTGCCGACTCTTCTCCAAGATGTGGATTCAAGATTCCACCTAAGAGACCATCATATGTTCCAAGTGGAACATGCACAAAAATGCCCCCATTAGTATTTGGAAAGTGGAAACCCCTCCAAATATCAAGGAGAGAACTTCATTCAATTACAGATGCACTTTCAACAAAGAGGGCAACTTGTAAGAGAAAATGGCTAGCCAAGGAAGAGAAGGGAGCAATTCCTCCTCTTGTAAGAGAAAATGGCTATCCAAGAAAGAGGAGGGAGCAATTCTCTCTACATAGAGTTGAGGGAGAACCTGCTGCCTGGGAAAATATGGGCCTGGTGAGGCACGAACATAGGGTTCAGTATGGCCAAAGGACATCACACTGTTGCTGGGCACCCTGAGAAGGGGAAAGGGTGGGCAGGAACTGCTGGGCCTGTGGCAGGGGCTGTTTTCCACTTGTACACCATCTGCCTCTGCACTTCCCTTATATCACAAGGAACTAAGAGCAGAAATCTAGGCCATGAAAAACAGTGACAGCCATATTCTTGTTGAGGAACGGTACTAGTTTCCTAGGGTTTCTATAACAAGGTATCATAGACTGGGTGGCTCAAACAATAGATATTTATTTTCTCAAGAGTCTGGAGGCTGAAAGTTCAGAACCAAGGTTTGGATTCTCCTGAGGCCTCTCTCCTTGGCTTGAAGATGGCCCCTTCTCACTCTGTCCTCATATGGTTTTCCTCTGTGCTCATGCATCCCAAACAGTGACCTCCAAGAGATGAATGGAAGCAATGAATGTCATAAGAGAAATATCTCTTCCCCTTCTTATAGGGATACCAGTCATATGGAAGTAGGCCCCATCCCAATTACCTCATTTTTAAAAACTCAATTATCTCTTTAAAGATCCTGTCTCCAAATACAATCACTGCTATAGTTTGTATATTGAATGTCCCCCAATGTCTCTCAAGCCCATGTATTAAAGGCTTGGTCCCCAAAGTGGAACAACTAGAAGGTAGTGGAAACTTTAAGGGGTGGGACCTAGTGGGAGGTCTTTAGGTAATTAAGGGCATGTCCTTAAAGAGGAATGTGGGACCCCTGGCTCTTCCTCTTTCTCTTCTACTTCCAGACTATGAGGAAAGCAATTTTGTTGCACACACACTCCTTGCCTCTGCCATCTGGCATGCCCACTAGAGGCCCAAAGCAATGTTCTGCCCCAACTTAAACTGCAACCTTCAAAACCATGAGCCATAACAAACTGTTACTCTTGGCAAGTTAATATCTCAGGTACTTTGTTATTGTGAGAGAAAGCTGACAGAGTCACATTTTGAGGTACAGAAGGTTAAGACTTCAACACATGAGTTTAAGGGATGACCCAATTCAGCTCATAATGGGATCTGTTACAGTTTTTATCCTACACCTAAACTACAAAACCTACCTATGAGCCAGAAGCAGTGGCACACAACTGTAATCCCAGTGACTCAGGAGGCAGATGCAGGAGGATTGCAAGATCACAGTTAGCCTTAGCAACTTAGCAAGACCCTCTGCAATTTAGCAAGACCCTGCCTCAAAATGAAAAATAAAAAGGACTGGGGATGTAGCTCAGTGGTAAAGCAGCTCCAGATTCAATCCCTAGCACAAAAAAAAAAAAAAATCTACCTATGATGTGAGGTCCATAGTATTATTGATCACATTTTGGAGATGAGGAAACTGAGACACAATGTGGCTAAGCAACTCATTTAGTGGCAGGATGGAACCCAGACCCAGTGCTGCTAGACCCAGCTCTGTATGCGCTTGCACTTCTGATTACTGTATCATTCTGTCTTTTCTCCTGTGTTTATTACAGAAAAAATGTGCAAACAATAAGAGAGAAAAAAAAGACAATAAGTCACCAGCAATCCCACCCATGCAGGCTTTTTAAAAATAGGTTTGGTTTATGCTTTAAATTTTGTTTTCCTGTCCTATTTTCCTTCTTAACACTGGCTAGCATCTTAGACACTGCTTTGCTGGTGGCAGGACAAAAGGAGAGCTACAGAGGTTTGAAAACTGTGCCTACAAAGCATCAAAGGGCACAGAACAATGTTACAATGAATGTGTAAAAAGCACATTCCTTAACAATATGTGTAGAATGCACCCAATTTAAAACAAAACAATTATTGCTAGAATGCTAATGGTAACTAGCTAGTGAAACATATTTTCCTCCTGTATCACCTATATTATTTCCCATATTTTTCAAATGTGCAATAATGAGCATGTAGACACAATGACCTCTGAGAGCAGAATGAAAACAATAAATGTCATATGAGAAAAATTAGACTGCACCCACTCCTAGCACCACGGGACTAGTTCATTGATCAAGTCTCAATTCTGAGGGATTTCTCCTTAGGCAGTGGGGAAGGTAAACAGGGGCAGCAGACACAGTCTGTGAGGAAATGTATTGCAAACAACATCCTGAGTGAGAAAAGCGACAAAAGAGCCACCTCCCTAAATAAGCAGCTCAACGTGGCCATTCAAACAGTAAAATGACGGCAGAGGGCTGGAAACAAAGTTCCAGCTTTCAGTCAGAGCTTCCTGAGCCAGTGAAAACAGCAAGCCCGGAAGAGGAAGCCTGCCTGCCCAGTGTCCCCAGCGGCCTTGTGGCTGCCCCTAGCCAAGACCACCGAGGGCCAGGAGAGCTCCATTCTTCTCACCACAGGTGGGGGTCAGCTCCCCACCCCAGGTGTCCCTGCAGAACCAGATGGCCAGCTCCCTCCTCCACCCCACCAGCAGCCTAAGGGGCCACTCCCGGTTTTTCTTGCAGAGAGCAAGGTTGCACTTGGATGGGGACCCACTGCAGACCTGGGTCGCCAAGTTTGGGCATGTGTCCCACCTTGGGCCACCTGCTTCCTCCCAGGCTGCACAGCCCGGAGCCAGCAAGGCCGACACAATGGGCTGGACCCAAGTCAGATTCTTAGGGAAAGAAACTTATTCTTTGTGGACGGAGAGATCAAGACAGGATATCTATAACTGTTTAAAGAAAAGCCCTGTCTGCAAAACCCCCTCCCTCCCCAAGCACTTCCGAAATGTCGCCCAACACGCCTCAGCTCTTTAAATATCCAAACCCAGAATAAATGTGCACACAGCATTTCCCCCAGCAACGGGGTCCATGAAGCTGCCAGCTGAGTCACAGAGTCTCGAAATGTGAGAGCTGGGAGGGCCTTGGAGCTCAACAAGTTCGGGCTAAAAGTAGAAGGATCAGCCCTGAGTGCAGCGGCTCCGCGCACAGGCACCTCACTCCATGCGCAGGTCTCCACTGAGCATGCCACCTCTCCAAGGGGCTCCCTGGAGACCTTATCCACTGCACCACCCTGACTAGGGTCACCTGGTGCTTTTAAATGAGAAAGTGCTTGGTGATGAGCCAAGAGAAGTTACTTCTGGCATAGCTGGGGTTAAAATCTGGCTTCTAGATTCTTAACTTCCAGCTCTTTCCCTGGACCATCACTGACTTTCTGGACCTAGTGATTCTCTGCCATAGAGCTCCCCCCCTCCCCCTCCATGGGTTGATTGCTCTGAGTTGAAAGTTGTCAAATGTGCCTTCTTTAAGATCCCTCTATATAGATTTGGACAGGCATTTCTCTTTAAGAGTTTTGGACTTCTGCCTTGCTGGACTACATCCATGGTTTGATTTTGTTTGGGGTTTTTATGTATTTATGTATTTATTTATTTAGCAGATAACTTCTACCAGATCTCAAGATGTGGAACAGACACAAGCAGAGTTGATCTGGCTGGAGTGGGCACAGGGACCTAAAGCTTCCTCACCCAAGCCTTCCTTTACCCCCACATGATGCCCACATGTTCCAAGTGGGATTCAAGACACTAACCAATGATTTGCAATGCACTGGACCAGTTAGTATCTTGAAGACTTGCACAGATCTGAGAATTTCTGATTCTCCATGATGTGAATCTATATGATGAAGGAAACTGCTCTACGTTCCTGCTCTATCCTCCACCAAACTCTGATGCATAAACAAGAACAAGAATGAGAAGTGACTTGATAGATGTACTGAACTTAAATGCACCTGGAGATCATCAGTGAAATGTGCAATGCAGGACGACACAGATCATTTATTCTTTCATTCATCCAACAAAAAATTAGCTGAGTGCTTCCTATTTGCTATAGTTTGGATCTTAAGTGTCCCTTAAATGTCCATGGGATAAAGGTTGGTTCCCAGCATGGCACTATTTAAGAGGTAGAACTTAGTGGGGGGTCTCTTGGCCATTGGAGGCAAGCCCTTGAAGGGGATTGTGGGACCCCAGCTCTTCTTCCTCCTCTTTTGCATCTCAGCCTGAGGCAAGCTGTTTCAAAAGTATTTGTTATAGCAACAGAAAGCTAGCACACTATGTGTCAGCCCCAGTGATAAACACAAATGATTATAGCCAGAAAAGCAATCCATGGTCTGTATCCTTCAGGAAAATAGATGAGAATATCTGACAGATAAGTACAAAAAAATTCTAAACATTTCAGTTACACACACACACACACACACACACACACACTTATTTGCGATTCAAGATCAAGAACCACCACCCTCTTCAAGCAAAGGGGACACTCAAAGGCTTCATGGATGAAGTGACATTTGAAGGACAGTATGATTTCAACAAGTGGAGCTGGGGGAAAAGGGTACTTCTTCTTTTTTTTTTTTTTTTTTGGTACTGGAGATTGAACCCAGGGGCACTCAACC
Source organism: Geosciurus inauris (assembly GCA_004024805.1). Lineage (NCBI taxonomy): Eukaryota > Metazoa > Chordata > Mammalia > Rodentia > Sciuridae > Geosciurus > Geosciurus inauris. The sequence continues at coordinate 38,219 of PVHX01013112.1, read as the reverse complement.
ACTGAGCCACATCCCCAGCCCTATTTTGTGTTTCATGTAGAGACAGGGTCTCACTGAGTTGCTTAGCGCCTCGCCATTGCTGAGGCTGGCTTTGAACTCGCGATTCTCCTGTCTGAATGAGGAAACAGTGCGTGCAAAGCCTTTTAGGTCACACAGGCTGACTCCAGGAAGTAGTCTATGAAGCGAGGGAATTAGCCACGTGTCAGCTCTCCTAGGCAACACAAATGTGTTCAGGAATTGTGAGTTTGTCCAGCTCATGGGAGGGATCTGTAGGGAGCAGTAGAGAGAGAGAACAAGTGCAGAGGAAAGCTGCACCTAGAGCTGGGAGGGCCTGGAATACCACCTAAAGAAAGGCATTGTGACTCCACAGGCACACAGTGGGCAGTCGCTAAGGGGTTTTGAGCAAGTAAATGACAACAGAGTGAAGCTTTAGGAAGCTGGGCCCACCTAGCAATGGTGTAAGGAAGGGTGTGATGGAAAGAAGGATGGAAGGCCACCGTGGGTAGAGGCAGTGGGCATGGAAAAGGAGAGATCGAGCTGGACGCGATGGCACATGCCTGTAATCCCAGGGGCTCCGTAGGCTGAGACAGGAGGATCTCGAGTTCAAAGCCAGCCTCAGCAATGGCGTGGTACTAAGCAACTCAGTGAGACCCTGTCTCTAAATAAAATACAAAATAGGGCTGGGGGTGTGGCTCAGTGGTCTGGTGCCCCTGAGTTCAATCCCTGGTACCAAAAAAAAAGGAGAGATCAATGCAAGAGATAAACATGTTATGGGCAAATCAACCAGGCTTAAGTAATGACTGGCTTTAGAAGACAAGAGAGAGGCACAGTTAGAGGGGACAGTAGGCCTGGTTTTCGTACACTCAGGGAAGATTGCAGGAGCTCTTGAGGTTCAGGTGGGCATCTGAGAAGCATGAGTTAGCCCCAGCAGGCTTGAGACTTTGGAGAGTCAGTTCAAAACACCAGCTCCACCCTGAGCAAACCTTCCCTATATCTCTACACACATGTGCAAAAAAAACTTCTCTTGGTGTTGGTAGTAAAACAGTCTGACTTTGAAGGAGTAGTATCGATTCCGGTAATGCCCACACTATTTCTTCCATCTGATTTCCTTTCTTCCTCCTTTCCTCCCTAGGGAACACAGGGCTCACATGTGAGAGAAAGCTGAAAATGAGACTTCCTTGTGGCAAATACGGGCCACAATTAGAGGAGCAAGAAAGGGGAATTCCCCCTGGCCCCATATTTTCCAGCTGAGCTGTGCTTGTCAGGGTAAACAGCACCAAAAATAATCACAGTTGCTTGCCACTTGGAATATTATTATCTGAACAGTTGGTGGATATGAACTGTTTTTAAAACAGCTATCAAAACAAACCCAGGGAGAACATCTGTGGGGCCGCAGGCCTGTGAGTCGGCTGAGGAAGGAAACCAGGAAGCCGTCAGCCTCTCCATTAGGTGTCCACCCAAGCAAGGGGACGTCCCAACAATTGCCAGGGTGAGGTGGCCCCAGGGTGGGAGGAGGAAGAACCTGAGGGAAGAAAGCATCTGGCATACAAAGCAAACTCTGGGTAAGATACAGAATACAACTTAGAAAAACAATGAGACAGGACCTCAGGCCAGAAAGGGGAGAGGGCTGGGCACCCCTCATTCTACCATAGTCACTAAAGGGTCGGGTCAATCTGGAGTGAAAACATCAGATGTTATTTATAGCCATAGGTTGAAATCTATGTTATTTATTATAATGTTTATAAAAATAAATTGTAGGCAGTTTCTCCTTCCTTGCCTTTCCAACAGAGTGTGGAGAGGTTTTTGGGTGTGTAACTTCTCTGCTTTGTTTAGCTTATTTTCCTTTTCACAAGATTTAACTAATGAGGGCAAGGATAACAAATGTTTATTATTAAAAAGCTTGGATGAGGCTGAGGCTGAGGCACCGGAACTTCCTGGAGGGGAAAAACAGCAGAACTAGATGGTGGCAGCCTGTGTGGGAGCTGTGCCCCCCACAGCCCCAGCCCTTCTTTCCTTCTTGTTGACCTGGGGCAGGGAACAGCTTTCAAAACAAAATTCTTCAGAGTCTTCCAGGGGGCTTTGTTTGTGGTCTTAGTGTGTGGTGACTTTCTTAAAAGTAGAGAAAGGGATACCATAGGCAGAATCTCTTCCTTCCCTCTCCTAGTCCCCTAAATAAACCTTACAAATCTTCCTCTGCTTCTCTCTTCTTGGGTCTCCTTGGCATGAAGGATGCTCATTTAAGACCTGATTGTACCCAGTGATTTAAGAATAAAAGAGCAGGTTTGAAGTTTGGAGTAACCAGTTCAATAGAGGAGGGATTAGGTGATATCTGGAGATCCCCTCGGCTGGAGATATTGGGCTGCATTCTTTGATGAGTTTAATAAGCAATAAATATGATATTTTGATCCAGAAAATAAAAACAACTAATTGCCCATGGATTAGGCTTCCCAAAGCAGAATGGAGCTGTAGTAAAGGAGGAAGTGATTGGAAATGTTCAGGGGCCTGTAATCCTAGACTCAACCCAGGCCTAGGGCTCCTGGAACCATCTTCCAACTTTTCCCGTAGCTGGCGACACAGCAGGGGAACCTGACTATCCCACCTGGCCTGTGTAAGCCACATGCTCTGTCTCCCCTCTCTCAGCAACAGGAAACCATGACTTTGGGGTTCCCGTGGCCCTGGCAAGGACGGGGAGTCCTCTAGCCAAAGCCGAGGAAATGGTCGCAGAGAGCACAGAGCATCCTGAAGCTAACAGCATCCGGAAGCTCTGGGAAGCCGGAAGAGCCAGCAAGCATTTCCTCTCTATGAGAACTTTATTGTATAGGGCCTCACTTGCCAAGTATAGTGAAAATCTTATCTTTCAGTCAAATTGTCTAGATGAGTCTTGAAAAGACCAGAGTGTCCCCATAAAAGCTTTTTTTTTCCCTTCAGCACTGGGGATGGAACTCAGGGCCCCACACCCTCTTGCTTACCTCTAAGTAGCTGGGATTACAAGGATGGACCACTGCATCCAGCTCAGTGCACTTGCTCAAAGCTCTTTGTTTTAAAAAAAAAACAGGTCAGCCCAAATTGTGCCTTAGTCCTATGCTTCTTGATGTGTGTAACTGTATTAAATCTTATTAATGCTTTCTTTTAAACAATTGAATTCTACAGATTATTAAAGGGTAATTTTAATGTGGAACTGAGGATAAAATTTTGAGTAGATAAAACTCAATTAAGACTGTATCTTTTTTCCCCCCCCAGGACTAGGTTTGGAACACAGGGCCTTGCTTGTGTTGCCACTGAGCCACACCCGCAGCCAAGACAGAATGTTTAAAAGTAAAGAAAAGAAAGCGTCTTTCAGGGGAGCTGTGGAAGTGAGGAGACAGGAGTGGAGTGTTTGAGTAACAGAAGTCTGTGTGTGCCAGGAGTCCAGGTGGAAAAGAGGAAGCAAATGGGAGAGATGGACTGGACAAAATAAAGTGAATTGTTTGACTGATCACTAGGTGGGTGTAGAGAAACAAGATAAAAAGCTAAAAGAAAGGGCAAGTTTCCATCATCTAAAGAAGGCTATATAAGACAAAGACTCACTGGGTGCATGCTTGTAATCACAGCAACTCAGAAGGCTGAGGCAAGAAGGTCTCAAATTTGAGGCCAGCCACAGCAACTTAGCAAGCCCCTGTATCAAAAAAAAAAAAAAAAAAGTGTAGGAATGTGGCTCAGTGGTAGAGTGTCCCTGGGTTCAATCCCCAGTACCTCAAAAACAAGAAGAAAAAAAAAGGAAAAGACCAAGAGACAGCCACCTCGGAGGGATGGGGGGGACCAGAGATTGAGGTGGATGACAATATCTCTACTTCCTAGGAGGAAACCAAGAGAAAAGGCGGTTTTGTTTTGAGGGGAGGAGGAAAGAGTTGAGATGTTCCTACGTGGGGAGTAGAGGTACTCAAGACTGAGAAGAAAAGGGAGACACAGAGGAAAACTGAGTCCTGCACTGGTTGGTGCAGAAGAGAATCTTTGCCAGGAAAACCTCAGAATCTGGTGCGGGGGGAGCGGTGTCCTCAAGCAAGCCAAGCATAGATGCACAGACCTCAGGGCTCTGCACAACACTTCATGGAGTCCTGGAGCACTGGGATTTCTTGAGAGAAAGAAATTCAAGCCTAAATAACTCCCCCCTACCTCCCAGGCTGCTAAACAAGGTTCTGCCCTCCTGGTGGAGGAATGAGGGAGAATTCTAGAGTACTTCAGGTCATTGAAAGGAAACCATGCAATTGGGGAAAATATAAGATGGTGTATTTATTTCTACTTTTGGGGTGGGGAGCAGGGATAGTTATAAGAGCTTTCTACCAAGCTGAAACTGAACTAAATTCAATGTAGAATAATGACAAGCAGCAACATGGATGAATCACACACATGACAGTGAAAGAAGCCAGACACAAATGACTATTTTGGGTACGATTCCATGTGTATGATGTTCAAAAGCAGGAAAAACACAAACTAATTTATGGAGATGGGGGGTAAGAAGAGAGGACGTCCTTGGGGTACTGATCAGGAGGACCACCAGGGAGCCTCCTGGGTGCTGGAATGTTCCATATCTTGGTCTGTGTACAATGTGTGAAAAGTCACAGAGCTGTATGAGAGCTCCGCCTTTCACTGAACGTCAGTACCGCTCAACACAAGATGTCTTAAAGTGGAGCTGAGTAACTTACATAAGTGTATTAAGCTTCCTATTGTTTCTATAACAAATTAACACAAACTTAGTGGCTCAGAACAACATAAATTTATTAACTTACAGCTCTAGAGAAGAGAAGTCTATTAGCAATATGCCACCACGACTGTGCTCCTTCTGGAAGCTTCTGGAGGAAAGCCATGTCTTGCCTTTTTCAGCTTTTAGGAGTCACCTGAACTTCTTGGCTCATGGACACATCCTTGAATCACTCCAACTCTTTGTGTCATTACATATAATACTGCATCTTTGATCTGCCTGTATCACTTTTATAAGGACTTTTGTGGCAACTTTGGGCCCACCCAGGTAATTCAGAACAACCTCCCCATCTCAAAAGCTTTAATTTAATTACATCTGCAAGTTTGCCATGTGAGGTAGTATATTCACAATTCTGGGGATGATGACATGGACATCTTTGGTTGGGGATAGGGGGCAGGCATTATTCAGCTTACCAAGATAGGATTACATGAAAGTCAAGTTTCTCATATAGGCAAGTTTACCCCTTCCAGACTAAATTAGATCAACAAATGTGTTAGGATAATTAGGAGATAGTGCTGTTTGAATACATAAACCCTCAAATCTCCATTGCTTCATAAAATTAACTTAGGTCTAGATCCCCAAAAGTTCCTTGGGTAAAATTCAGGAAATTTGTGACCTTAGATGGGAAAAAGTCTCTCATCTTTGTTTTGTCTATACTTCATCTTCAATAATAAATGTAGTCAACAATCACATCAGTATTTGCAGTACCTCTAATGCTATCACCCAATAGAAATCAGGTACTTTCGCACCAACTTACACCAGTTGCATCTATATCCAGGTATCATTTATACTTAATACTACTTCAGAAATGGGGCTGTTAAACCTTCCAGGATGGCTTCTTGTTTAATAATGGGTTAATAAAGAGGTACATATACAACATCATGATTTTATATTTTAATCTCTGTATTTCAGTATACATTTTCATCTAGTTTATTTTCCATTTAAAAACATGTTTGTAATATGTAGGCTTCGTCAAATTGACAAAGTGGTCCATGGCATATATAAAACAAGTTTAAAACCCCTAAAATATGGGCTTCTCTTTTGCTCCTGCAAATTTTAATGCAGATTATGTGGGCTTCTTAAGCTGAAACTTCCCCATCTGAAACATGCTGCTTTCACCGGCCCCACTAGGGCTCCCTGGTGCTGGATTCTGTAAGGAGCAAAGCAGAAAGCTTCCTAGCCTCTCTGAGGATGGAGGACTTCAGACTTTTGGCAGAGCCTTTTCCATTCTTCAGGAAATTACTTATGTAATATATGCCCAAATAGCAATTTAGACAACAAAGCTACTTTCCTAGGTTTCTTCAGGGTGTGAGGCTGAAGGGATGGCTGATGGGCACATAGCCTAATCACCTGGCCAGCTTGTCACCTTCATTACTCTTCTAAGGTAACTTTAATTCCACCCTATAAACCAAGCTGGGACCTTTTTCTCCCTAACAATGAAGGAAGCTTATTGCAGCTATTGCTCAATGTTTGTTACCATTTTTCTCTGAGTCTCAACAGTAAATTCAGTTGGGATCCCCTGACACTATAAGAGATATTCCCCTGCCTCCCACCCACAGCCACCTCCCTGTGCTGGTTCTCTTCTCCCTGAGTCCACAACCCTGAGGGCAGTTGCTCATACCTTAGACTTTCCTGATTGACTTGCCACTGGCCCATCGTTGATCTCATTCTTGGCAGCCTCACAATTCCTCCAGTGGAACAGAACTAACCCTCCAGGCCTAGTTCCTCCATGCACTCCTCTTCCCTCTCTCTGCCTGTCACAGCTGGGTGATGGCCTTTCATCCATGCTTTCAGCCCCAGGCCTCCTTCTGCTTCAGGCCCTCAGGATGCTTTTCTGTTAGAATTAATGGTTGTTACAGTTTGAATATATTCCTGTAAAAAGCATATGCTGGAAACTTAATCCTCAATGCGACAGTGTTAGGAGGTGGGGCCTAATGAGAGGTGGTTAGGCCAAGAGGGTTCTACCCTTATGAATGAATTAATGCCATTACTACAGCAGTATGTCTGTTATAAAAGAGTAAGTCAGTTCTCTCTCTCTTCCTCTCTCTCTCTCTCCCTCCCTCTCTCCCTCTCTTTACCTCTGTCTCTCTCACTCAGCTTCCTTCATGGGGTGATGCAGCAGTAAGGCCCTCACCAGTTGCTGGCAACTTAATTTTAGACTTTCCAGTCTCTAACTGTGAGAAATAAATTTATCTTCTTTATAAGTTATTCAGACTCTGATATTCTGTGACAATAGCACAAAACAGACTAAGACCTTGGTCCTCCTCATCCAGATATGGCTGTCCACCTGTTTGAGGGGTGGTAGTAGAGGCTCCATCCAGGCCACTCACTGGACAGGCTTCTCTGTCCTGGTTCTCATCTCTGCAGTTTCCTTCCAGATTCCCCTTTCTTGTAAAGGCCCACAGTCCTTCAGAGAAACCAGAAAAAGGGATGCTTGCCCAATCCCAACTCTTGGCTCCAGTATTCCAATGAGACATTCTGCTTTGCCAAAAATACAGTCTTCCTCCTTTTCTTTGAGCTGTGAAAACACTGCATGCCATGCTCCAAGGAAAATGTGTGGAAGTTGATGAAACCAGCCTTGTCCATGACTTTGGGCTAACATAGTCACCTAGGCTAAAGAAGTCTGAAAGATCCTTGGATGGAAATTGGATGAGTGCTGGCTCACACCAAGTGGACCTGAGCAATGCCCTCTCCTCTTTATGAGTTCATGTAGCTTCTTTGAGACCTCATTAACAGAGTCCCTTCAGCTTCCACTCTGGGGGCCAGCCACTCCATGCTGCTGCTGAGTGACAATGGTGTATCAGGGGTAACGGCTGCTTGTGAGCTTTATGGTCTCTAAAATCAGCAGAAAATCCCCGCATGTGGGACAGCTGCTTCTGGCACCTGGAGATCTATGTGCTCCAGAAGCTGAGCTGCCAGTGTGTACCTCCCCAGCCCATTTTTCACCTGTCCCTAGTGGTTAAACTGTGGCATGCTTCAACAATGCATTTGATAGCACACATGTAAATCCCCAGGTTTCCAGCCAGTTGTGTTTCCTTCCTTTCCTCAAGTGAGGCTCCATGGGTTTCCCACCTAGACATCTTCTATGACTTTGTTGCACTTTTCCGTGCTGCTTGATTGTGCAAGGTGGGATGCGAAAATAAAACAGACCTGAAGGCCTCCTCTGCAACCCCCAGGGATGGCTTAGTGCACTCCTCCCAGGAAGAACTGAAGGACCCAGGCAGGGGCAGGAAGCTCTGAGACAACACTCCAGAAAATGGAAGAGGCAGTGTCTCTGTTTCCTAGGGCTGCACCAGCCAAGTACCACAAACTGGATGGCTTCAAACAATAGAAATGGCCTCACAGCTCTGGCCAAGATGATTTAAGATGTGATAGGGTTCATTCCTTTCTGGAGACTTTTGGGAGAATCCATCCCATGATGTTCTCCTGGATGCTGGTGGGTATCACCCTCCTTGGCAATTGTTGTCTTCTAGCATCACAGCCCCCATTCCCGCTTCTGCCATTGTGTCTCTCCATTTATCTCTGTGTCCAGATGTCCCTCTTCTTATAAGGACTTTAGTAATATTGGATTTAGGGTCTCCCCAAATCCAGTATAATGTCATCTGAACTTAACTGAATTCACAAAGACTCTATTTGCATATAAGGTCACATTGACAGGTTTCAAGTAAAATTTGGTGGGAACATAACAGCAGAGGTTGGAAGGGAAAGAAAGAAATAGAAACAAGAAGAGGGGAAAGAATGAGAAAAAGAAAGAAAGAAAAAAAAAGAAAAGCAATTCATGTTTATTGCATTTTTATTGGATGCTTAGAGGGTGCCAGGAGCCTAAATTTGTTCATCCATCCATCGTGTTTTTTTTTTTTTTTGGTACCAGGGATTGAACTCAGGGGCACTCAACCACTGAGCCACATCCCCAGCCCTATTTTGTGTTTTATGTAGAGACAGGGTCTCACTGAGTTGCTTAGCGCCTCAGCCTGTTGCTGAGGCTGGCTTTGAACTCATGATTCTCCTGTCTCAGCCCCCCTAAGTGCTGGGATTACAGGCTTGCACCACCGTGCCTGGCTCATCAGGTGGTTTTGAAGTATTTCCTGTGTGAAGCATTTCCTCTGTTGTGAGCACTGGCTCAGGGCAGAACTACACTGAGGACGACAACTGCCCTCACGGAGTCACGAGCAGTGTACAGTCCCAGGGGTGCGAGCTCACTGAATTCTCATGGCAACTCTGAGGAAATCAGAGAAGGTTGGTGAGTTATCCAAGGTCCCATGGCCACTAAGTGAAGGGCACATTTGGATGATGATTTTCCTGACTTAAAGTCAGCACCTTCTGAGGACAGAACAGCCTTGTGCTTTGACAGGGTCATGGAGGAAGCACCCAAATTCTCATGTAAATGATACCAAGAAAATGCTTCCTCTTCAGGGAAGGGCCACCATGTCTCATACCTTGTCCAGGTACTCTCAGCAGCCATCTCCACAGAGCTACTCCGGAATGGCAGTCACTGGTGAGCAGGGAAACTCCCAGGGGCATGCAGGGGGTCCCTCCTGAAATAAGGAGCTAATGCCAGGCCTGACCTGTGGAGCTTGACGTGAGGATGGCTGTGAGGAGTATGTCAGGAAAATGCACATTACCCTCAGCACAGTCTGGTCCCCAAGCCTCTGTCATCCACACCCCCAGTTCCCACCAGTACCACAGTCATCTCTCACAGCTCAAGTGGAGAGACAGAAGGGATATGTGGCACAGTTGTGAGGCCCATCCTACCTCACCAGTGCTCTGTGCCCTGTACCTCCTAGGGTGGCTCTGTGCCCACCCTCTGTTCTTAATTCCTGATGGCTGCCTGTCTCCAGCCAGGCCCTAGAGCATCTGTCTCCTCCATCTCTGCTTCCTTCTGGTATTTCTCTCTTTGCTGCTGGAACATTTCTGCCTCAAGGGCCCTACTGGCCCATTCCCCAGGTCTATAATGCTTGACAAGTATGCAGTCTGAGCTTGGTCCTGCTGTTCTTTGGGAGTCTCAAATTCGGAACCTTGAACTCCTCTTCTCTCCCTAGACCTGCTGCTCCCATGTTCAGGCAGGAGCCTCTTCCCTTCCCCACCTTGCCAGCAGACCCCAGCTGCTCAATCACAGCCAGCTTCCCACTGTCTCCCCATTGTTAGGTCTTGTCAGGGTCTAAGATGCCCAATTAAGGGAACTGGTCAGCAGCTATGAAGAGGAGCTGCAAGCCAGATGTGACGTCACTAGTAGACACACCTCCTGTCAATCAGCGAGTTTTCCTGACCTATCCAGGAAGGACTCTGGCCTTCTCTTCCTGTTCCCAAGCCCTCCCCTTCCTGACCGGGTTTTCTTGAAATTCTCTATGCACGGAATCTCCGACGCCATTTCTTCCCACACGCTCTGATGGAAGGGGGATTTGGTCCGAGGGCGTGCATTCCAATAAAGCCTTGCTGAGTGGCTTAATTCATCTTCTCCTGGTCATGTAATCTTTACACCCATCTCTATCACGCTCACTTAGTCCTAGGTCCCCAGCTGCCTCCTGTCTCCCTCCAGTCGTTCCCCAGTTGGTATCCAAGATGAGCTTTTAAAAATGCCTGTCTGATTATTTCATTCTCATCAACCAACTCAGGTATCTTGAGACTTTAAAAACCTGTTTTTCCTCTTCCTTTTGCCAGATAGGCTTTCTCAGTCTGGTCCCAGCCTTTTAAACCCTCTGTGTGTTATGTCGTTACACACAGCACCCCCACATGCATAAACACACATGTACATACAGACACACCCATCTATTCAGACGCGTATACAATTATGTACTAAGCGCCAGGGTTTGCACTTAGGAAGCCACACGGGCACCCAATACCATTTCTTGATCATACCGTGTGTAAGGTAAAAAGCAGCCCTTTTGTTATTTAATTTTCACATTCCTTCTCCAAAAGCCTAAGGCAGCTCCTGCCCCAGGCAGTTCCTCTCCTGAATATTCCACTGGGGAGAACTCTCAGGTTACCTTTCCGGCCACATCAAAGAAGATCACCCCTGCATATCTATTGCGCCAGTTTTGAACTGACCAATCCAAAGCTCGCCACGTGGTTTGTAGCAGGCTCTACAAATTCCCTGCCTCACGTCCTTTCTGCCCCTTTTTTCCTCCTTCCTTCGCCTGGGCGCCCATCCCCTGAATAAAGGATCTCCTGGCTGCATGAGGTGTCTGTGTCTGTCTGGCCGCCATCCTAACACCATGTACATGTTTCTGTGCTTTTCCTCCTATTTTCCTGTCTGTTGAGAATGTTTTCCTCCTTTTCAGACCAACAGTCTTGTCCTTTTTCTTTAAGAGCTGGCTCAACAGCATCTCTCCATGAAACCTGCCGCTCATGCAGAGCAAGTGCTCTGAAGTGTGTCACTTACATTCCTACCTCGTGAGCATGACAGCTCCTGCAGGTGAGAGGCACATATCACTCATCTGCATCCTGTGCCCCATACAAGAGCCCAGTGTGTTTGGTGAATGAGTAAAAGAGTGATGTCCCAACAATGTTCTGAGCACAGTCAAGGCTGGCCTGGTTCCCCCAGGAAGTCCCAGCACCCAGAGCCACCAAGCTGTGCACTGTGAGAGGTAACCATCTGTGTGTCCATCAGGCCCCAGAAGCAGCAGAGTGGTGTCTCCAGGACAGCAGGAGTTGCATGTCTCCTATGGTTGCTACTGAAATTCGCAACTCAACTATTATGTAACCAAGGAAACCTGGTTCCCCTGCTAACATCCGTCCCATTTGGTGTGAGAAATGGAGAAAGAACCAAAGTTAGAAAGAGTCTTAATCTACCCTGCCCCACCCTCTGAGGCCACTCTTGTCCCTCCCCAACCTGCTTCTCCTGGGGAACAGGTCATGGACAGGAGGAGAAGCTCACTCCCAGCAAGTAACTGGGCATCCCTGGGGTGAAGGACAGAGTCAGAGCACAGGATGTTCTCACTTATGGCCAGGGGGTTTTACATTCTCCCTCCTCTTCTCCTGGAAGGAACATTTGCAGTTCAGGGACTTATGCAGAAATTCAACACACAACCCTAGGAGCAATTCTGTTTCTTATAGGATTCTAACTGGCTTAAAGGGTTGTTTTGTTTTATTCTCCAGTGTAAAGAACTACTAAGTATTGGGGAAATTACCTCACAGAGTCAGGCCACCAACACCAAATGAGAGCCATCTGTACAGATAAAACAGTTAGGCGCTTTTGTGCCACAGCAGGCTGAGATGTGTAGCTCATTCAGGCTCAGAGGAGGCACTTTATTCCTAAGTTTCTTTTTTTTTTTTTCCTCTCTCTCTCTCTCTCTAACACAGAAGAAGTCTCAGTCAGTGCATAGGAAACAGGAAGGAACCCGTTGTTTTAAATAGCAGACAGCAGAGAATTGACCCATTATGGTCTGTTCATTCAGCAAGTGACAGCCAGAAGGCAGCCTGCTCACCCCCACATTCCCAAGATGCAGGTCAAGGGGCATGGCCAGGATTTTCTCACAGAGGGTCTGTGAGACCCTCACAGTTCAGGCCCTTTCAAAGGGAATTGGTGAAACCTGCAACTTTTATCCTAACTGAGGTTTTACCACACTGCTGTCTTGGAAAAAAAAAAAAAGACAAAAATAAAAGCTCCAGTAAGAACTTACAAGAATACCTGGAAGTCAGACAACATCCTGTGTTTCCCCTCCTACCCTGATTTACTCCAAGCAGAGCAAACACAGCTTCAAGTTGTGCTTATCTTGGCAGTGGCCTGTTTTCACTTTTCTGAGGACTAGAACAATTGGCCCAGGGGTGGCATCTGCTGGGACAGAGGCCCCCACACAAAAGCAACTGCATGCAGGGAAAAGGCAGCCCTGTCCCCAGGGCTTTAGGCCAGGAGTCCAAGGGTTAATCTGTCTCAAATCCATCATTTTGACAGCAAAGCAAACAAATTAGTCCTGCTAAAGCTGTGCTGACCTCTGAATTTAATTTTTTTAAAGTGCTTTGTGTTGGTTTGATGGTTAGATTGGAACCCAGGTGTTGTGATGGAAACCCAGGGAGAGGAGAGGATTAAAACCTCATGCACTGCAGCTCACAATGCCCCCAATGTCCTGGGTCACCTTTGTCCAAGCAGATCTAGGGCCGCCTAATTTCCAACAAATGAGAGTAGGGGCCTTGGAACTGCCCCACCCACATCTCCCTCTAGACTTCTGTTGGTGTGGCCATCCACGGGCTCCGACTCCATGCTGTCCTCACTAGGCTGTCCCTTTCCTGTTCCAGCAACTGCTGAGCCTCAAGTGAGAGCCCTGTGTACTGAACCCCTCAACCCAAGAGTGTGTCTTGGAGTCATTTGGGATCCTATTTTGACCTAACACTGAGGGTGACTCCTGTCACCAAGAGGCATGATCAGAACATCCTCTGTGGAGCATTCCCATGACTCCAGGTACTAGTATGACCTCAGACATTCATGGCAGCAGAGTGTGTAGCATCTTCCTGTGGAATGTTGCCCCTTCCTAGATTTCTGAATGGATGATACTGGAGATTGTGGATGAAAAGGGCCTTCCGCCTTTTCATCTTTTCAAAACCATTGTGTATGCCTACAGGTGTCAGTATAAACCAAAGAATGGATCTTGTCCCAGATGGAAAGTTAGAGTAAACATATAAGTTATTATCTGAATCTGGACACCCCTGAGAGTGAAAAGGAGAGCGGTATTATTAATTATGCCAGAATAACAGGTGTAGTTAGTGACCATCCCAGGGAAACAGACATGATCATTCTATGAACTGTGAGCTCTAAATTGGTACAGGTTCCCATGTTGAGCATTTATTTGGTTTATTTATAGCACAATACCCAGTGACCCTAGGTCTGATAGGGCAGAGGGGTTTGAGAAGGGTAAGAAAGGTGGCTATCAGCAACCATAACTGTCTAAAGGCCATTGGAGTGGGAATGGAGTGGGGAGAGAGGGGTTCGGCTCATCCTAGAAGAAGCTGGCTCTGCTACAGACTTGGGGAATTCCAGGTTCCCTTGTCTGAATGCTAGGTGATCTCAGCAAGGAAGCTGAGTTCTACTGACTTCTCCAGCTGTAAAGGACAGTAGAGTCCTGAGTCCTGGGGTTGGAGCTGCAGGCCCATTCTCCTCCTGCCAGCCTCTAAGCCCATTGGAGGACAGGGTCTCAGGCCTGCAACACTGACTCTCCCTAGCTTCCTGTTAAAAGTTGCAGGCAGGACACATCCTCCTTCATCCCTCTTTACAGACAGTGACAAATCCACTTTCCCAGATGCTTCCCCTACCCTGCACAAACAGGCAGGATCAGAAGCCATCTTCTCTAAGGCTCTGCTCATTTAACTGAGCCAGCTGACAGTTGTGCAAAAAAAATAATTGCCTCTTTTTCCAGAGGCAAAATAATTGGAAGTAATCTATTTTAATTTTTTTCTCCTCAGAACCTAAAGGATAAAAAGTTCTTAACATTTCTAAGAAAAGTATTCTTTAATGGAAATTTCTTATTTTAATTAAAAATTAGAAATGTTTTGATTCATTAAAAAAATGATCTCCTTCTAGACTAGAACTTATCAACTAATCTATAAAATACTCTGTAACTCACCATATTATCAAACTCTAAGCAAAAATTATATTGAAATTATACTGAAATTATCTGAAGTGGGTAGAAAGATAAAATTATTCTTTCAGAAACATGGTAGGTTGGAGAGGATTTAAGAAACTTCTTTATATATCACATTTATTATAACATATCACTTGAAAGAGAAAAACATCCTCTGTCCAATCATAAAAACAAATAAGGAGCAAGCATTTTATACACACACACACACACACACACACACAAATTGGGTTGGACAATAGTTAAGAACTTAAGTCCAGTTATTCTTTGGAGGTATTTCTCCAAAATGAATTCTCTTATTTTTACTCTTTCATTTTCCCTGGGTAAAGTTATTGTTAGTGGACTCACTTCTTACTATACCATGACCTCCCTAAAGGCAAAAACTTTTTTTTGTTCATATTTTTGCTTCCGGAAAGATATTCAGTAACTATTTGATAAATATATAAATAAAAAGCCATACTAAGCTTCAAATTATGATAAGAAATATAAATGGCTTAAATTTTTCCAGTCTCAAATTGAACTGAGAAGCAAAATCTAATAATTTTATGCTTATATGAGTTATATCTAAAACAAAATGATTCAGAGGTGTAGTAATCAAAACCAAGAAACAAGAGCAAAGAGAATTAGCAATATTAACACAGCAAAAGTAGAATAGAGAACAGATTATTAAATAAAAATGATGATCCTTTGATATTGTCAAATGTAAAATAAACTAAATTTGCCAGAGAATTATTAATTTTTATGGGTTTTTATTTGTTAGTTTATTTAGGGGGATACCAATATATCTAAAAGCAATTTTTAGATTTATTTATCCAATCCATTGCCTTCTTGGAAACATAAACTGAAATATTTATTTTCAAATATAGTAGCAAATTGCAAAAAGTAAGAGCAAAACAAAACAAAACAAAGAAACAAACAACAACTAGAAATATATAAAATATTAACAGAAGCAAAACTGCCATGGGACATTTTCATGGCAGATTAAATAAATTAAAAGATAGAAGATTTGGATGATACCACTACTACTCCTACTATTAACAACAAAAATAATAAATTTGATTATTTTGAGTTCTGCTTCTGCTTAGGATGTAAAAAGTTTACACAAAGTCCTTACTCTCATCGACACAACCAAAACAACCTGGATCAGCTAGTATAAAATTCATAGTTTTTCTGAAACCATGAGAGAGCTGAGAATGTAAAGTAACCTAAATGAAATTCCACTCTCAAAAGTAGTAAGCTATCTGTAGGACATAAGTCACCTACAGATGTTCACAACCTTAGTTTCTGATAAAATGTCAGAAAGAGGAAGAATCTTCCCGGAGGATATGGACAAACTAGCTGAATTTCTGAAAATCTTTTAACATGTATAGACTGGCATGAAAAATCAGAATTCCAAGGAGTCCCAGACACAGAGTCAGGCTGTTGTTCCCAAAGATGTCACTGAGTTCTCAGGAGCAGTGTGCCAAAGGCTGAGAGGCAAGGCAGGAGGACCGGGAGAAACACTGCCTGAGGTATGTGGGCCCATTAGGTTCAAGGTGGTCAACCTATGAAGCAGAGTAGGAAAGCAGAGAAAAATCAACATGAGGCACTCTTGACTTTCAACTAACAAGAGATGAAGGCAGGAAGGACAGCTCAAAGAAACTGCTCCAGAAATTTCAGACAGATAGAGATTTTTCTAGTTAAAAATAAAAGCCTTGGGCAACATAGAAAGCCAAAACTAACAAACAAAAAACTCCCCACAACTCAAAATACTGATAGGCTATAAAGCTAAGAGAGAGGGAAAGAGAGAAATCCCTATGGCTCAGCTGTAAAAAAAAAAAAAAAAAACAAACAAACAAAAAAAAACAGAACAGAGGTCTCCAGAATCTTATCAATACTCAGATTTCCAAGGTCCAGAGAAGACAAAGTCCTGATTATTCTCTGAAAGCATTTTATAAATCAATGAAATCAAAATAAAGCTGCAATAAAATCAAAATAGACCATAAAAATTTTAACTCCTTACTGAAGGTAATTATTATTGACTTCACTCTCTACTATTCTTTTATACAAAATGACTGGAATCAAAAATTACAAGGCACCTGAAGAATCATGAAAATGTAATCAAGAGCAGAAATAGTCAATAGAACTAGACAGATCGTCACTGATCCAGATTTTGGAATTATTAAGCAAGTGTTTTAAAATAGTGATGATAAAAATGCTAAAAAATCTAGAAGGAAAATACACATGAAGAGACAGGGAATTTCCAGGACGTGGAAACAAATCAAACACATGCTTGAAGTTTTTTTAAATGCAGTATTAGAAATAAAGAATTCCACTGATGGGCTTAATGGCAGACTGGACTCAGCAAAGGGAAGAATAGCAAACTTACAAACAGGTTAATAGAAAATGTTCAAACCAAAACGAAAAGACAAAACCAGTCAAAGCAACACAGCAAAGAATTTGAGATTTGTGACAATATCCAATAGTTTAATATGTGTGTACTTGAAGTCCCAGAAGAGGATAGAAAGAAGTAGAAGGAAAATTTTGAAAAGGTGATCACCAATAACCTTCTAAATCAACCTAGGAAACTCAGAAAATCCCAAGCAAGATTAATTAAAAGAAAACCATACCCTTGGCACATTATGGCAAATTAATGAAAATCAAATATAAAGAGCAAGTCTTAAAAGCAACTAGAGAAAAAGTACATAGTGCAAAACAGAGGAACAATGGAGGCAAAGGACAATGGAATGGTATCATTTCCAAAGTTCTGAAAGAAAAAAGATACATGTTGGGTTATGGATGTAAATCAGCGGCGGAACTCTCCTTCACCTGTCATGCATGAGGACCTCGGTCCTGTTCCTAGTTAGCACCACCAAAAATAAATCAACAAACAAAAAAAGGTTATTAACCTAATACTGTATCCCCAACCCAAAGTAGCTTTAAAACTGAAGTCAAAATAAAGATGTTTCAGACACATTAAAAACTTAATTTATCTCCAGCACACTTGAATTATGAGATACTAAAAGAAGATTCCCAAACTAAAAGATTTATATCTTTTTGAATGGAAATAAAACACCAGATAAAATATATAGCCTCTTGGAGCAGCAGGAAAGAATGAAGGGCAACAGAAAGATAAATATAAGGGTTAATGTGAAAGACCTTATTTTTGTAGAAATGTATGTATACTTCTGCGTGTAATTTTTTAAAAGATTATTGACAGTTTAAGGTAATATTTTTTTAAAAATTTTTAGACATTATTATTTAAACAACCACCAAAAAACCCAAATGTATTGTGGATTTTATAACATGAGACAACAAGAGGGAGGAAGTAAATGAAACTCTTACACAGTTTGTAAAGTTGTGTCATATTAGAAAGTAGACCATGAGCAACCACTAAAAGAAATAACAAAATATAGCTAAAGTCAATATAGGAAATCAAATAAAATACTGGAAAACACACAATTTACCCTTTCCACCCTGCCCCAAAAGAAAAGATAGGAAAGAAGAAACCAAGTAAAGAACAAATGAGATAAATAATAACCATTTCAACTGGGAAACATATATCCGATCATACTATGTAATAGTTACATTGACTATAAATAAGCTAAGCATTATAAGTGAGTTTGAGAGTTTGACAGATTGGATAAAAATGCAAGATGAAACATACACTGTTAAGTGCAAAGATAAACACTGAAAGTAAAAGGGTGAAAAGTGAGAAAGTTGATATTTCTATGTTAATATCAAACAAAGTAGTCTTGAAGACAAAATATATTTCTGGAGATAAATTGGATCATTTCATGATGTGGAAGTATTCATTTATCAGAAAGATATGGATATGGAATTTATAATAGGTCTTTGAAATACATTTAAAAAATTAAAAGAACTAAAGGGAGAATTAGACAAAGCTGCAAGCACAGAGAATGATTTTTTTAACACCTTTCTTTCAATAACTGATAGGAAAAAGAAACACTGGGAAAGAGACAGAAGATTTGAAGATAATCAACTAACTTTACCTACTTGACATTTTTTAACACAACCCCAACTTAGGTTGTACATTCTTTTTAAGTGCACATGAAGCATCCACCAAGATAGACGATATGCTACGCAATGAAATGAAGTCTTAATACATATTAAAGGATAGAAATAATAAAAATTTGTCAAAGTCTAGTTAACATATTTCCCACTAAAGTTTTGATCAGAAATGTTTCACTCCATGTTCTCTGATATCAATGTGATAAAACCCAGAAGACAATACCTCAGACAAAAGCAATGATTTTTTTTCAAATCCTAATCATTTGGATATTAAAAAATACTCATTAAGCAATGATTCCAAGAAGAAAATGAAAAATATAAATGCAGGCTATTTTGAACAACAACAAAAATAAATAAATAAATAAAACCCAATGATATCATATTGAAACCTTAACAACAACAACAAAAGTTAAACTAAAACACCACCACCACCACCATAGCTTCAACTATGTTTTTGTTTGTTTTGTTTTGTTGTTTTTTGTTTTGTGCTGGAGATTGAACTCAGGGGTATTCAACCACTGAGCCACATCCCCAGCCCTATTTTTGTGTTTTATTTAGAGACAGGGTCTCACTGAGTTCTTAGTGCCTCGTCGCCATTGCTGAGGCTGGCTTTGAACTCGCGATTCTCCTGTCTCAGCCTCCTCAACTATTTTTATTATTTAAAAAAGAGAGCTGGGCATGGTGGCACATGCCTGTAATCCCAGCTACTCAGGAGGCTGAGGCAGGAGGATTGCAAATCTGAGGCCAGTCTCAGGAATTTAGTGAGGTCCTAGGCAACATAGCAGATCCTGTCTCAAAATAAAAAATAAAAAGAGCTGAGGACGTAGCTCAGTAGTAGAGCACTCCTAGGTTCAACACATAGTATTGCAGAAAGACAGAGGGAGGAGACAGTGGAAGGAAAGGGAGAAAAAGAGAACATAAACTGAAAAGCAAGCAGAAAAAAGTAAACTAATGGGGAAAAAAATGAATGAATAAATTAAAAACCAGTTTCTATGACAAGAAACAAAATTAATAAACGTTTGTCAAATATAATAAAGGAAACCAAATTTAACACAAAAAGTACATCAAAAATGAGGAAGTGATAAACACCAGAGGTAAAAAGATTAAACTTTTTACATAAAGATTAAACATAATTTTATGGTAAAAAATTTGGAACTCCCCACACACAAAAAAAATGTTTTCCTAGTCAACAATCAGAATCAATTCAACATATAGGGGAAGCTTGAAAATACTTGAGTATACGATGTAGGAGCCACCTTCAAAATAGCCTCAGCACTTTGAGGACTGGCTGGTGGATTTCTGTAAATTGTCAAAGTGGGATGAACTATGTTGACCTATGTCACATACACTTCCTCAGGAAAATAACATCATCAACAACAACAAAAACAGGAGGAAAAGTTAATTAATTTATTTTATGAATCTTAAAACCCTGGCACCAAATTTAATGGATATAGAAAACAGAAAAACGGGAGAAAGAAGAGCAGAGAATCCATTGTGCTAAGCTCTTAGGGAGAGCCAGATGAACTATATAAATTCCTGTTCTAATGTTGCTGCGCAGAAAGAGAGGAAATAGGTAAAAACAGTCGCGTGGACACGGGCAGATGTAAGCTACTTCCATTTTCAAGATATTGTAATTTTTAAAAACAAATAAAGAAAGAATGCCTAAACAAATTTTCAAATATAACATTTAACAAACACTTCAAACATTTACAAAAATAAAAATAAATACTACTATTTGCAAAGCATGCCTTGGAGATAATGTCAAAAGCAAATATGAAGCTTTAATGAATGAGATCCTCTTGCAAAACCATGTACACTTTGTGGTAGATGGACTAAAACTGAGTGAGGACAGAGTGTGGGAGAGAAAGACAGGAGAGAAACTTTAGACATTCCTGCACACAATTCTCTTCTAGTTCTGCACCTGGGTGTGAGTATACCATGAAGAGTGTAACCGGCCCAACAAGCAGTATCATTTACAATGAAATTTTACCAGAAAAAAAGAGTATTTATATGCTCAACCTTATTATATTCTCAAAAGTTGTAATATGAAATCTGCAGGAAGAGATGTTACCCACCTTCCCTTCTACCCTTCAGCTTCTTCTTTCTAGTACTCTATGAGACTCAGGGCCAGGTCTAGATGGGGTAAGTACAGCGTGGTGTTAAGCCCAGACCTCCTGCTGCCTTCTTCTCTCAGGTCCTGTCATTCTGTTCTCTTCTGCTCTCAACTCAGTTGCCATTTGCTATCATTTTTACTCTCAGGTACCTCTTGAATCCTTTTGGCAAACTGACCCCCTTACAGCAGGATGAAGCCTTGTGACTAGATTTTACCCAACTGGATATTAGCAGAAATGGAGCGCACAATTTCTAGAAGCCATTAAAGAAGGAGGTAAGGTCTTTCTTCCCTTTGTCTCCTTCCTTCTGGATGGAATAAAGTCATGATTGCTGAAGCTGAAGCCACCATATTGGAACACGCTGTATACTTGGGAAATGGAACTGAACACAGTGGAGCAAGAAAATTTAAGTTCAGGGAACTGGATAAAACATGGGATAAGCACAATTCCCCCAAAGACTGAGTGAATCCAAAGTTACCAAGGAGTAAAAGAAGTTGGAAGTTGTACTCTCAGAGCTAACATCCTCAGTGAAAGGTTCTGCCCTACTCTCTGGGAAAGCTCAGTATTCCAGAGGTATTGGGTTCCTCTTTGCTAAGATTCCTCCCAGCAGAGACTGGGATGAGACACTGACCCCCCAAAGTAGCAATATGATTTGGTTATGCTCTGCTTTATGTCTTTTTGCTTTGCATTAGCTGAAGCATGTCCCCATTTTCAACTATGCTGAAAGACACCAGAGAAATTACAGTGTTAAGCCAGGTAGAATTAACATTGCTTCTTGCCTTTATCCCAGATTAGCTTAACAACTGTCTTTGTAGGTCTTATTCAAAGTGTCTCACAATTGCTAGCAAGTAATTTCTTTGACTCTACCTTGCAAGAGAATCAAATAGAACTAAACCTTAGGAGCCATATGGGAATTGTCAATGTAGGCCAGATGTGCCCTAAAATCCCTTTTAGACAAGAAACCCTGTTCATGTGAAATATACTGGTGTGGGGACCCCTATCTGACACCCTCGGGAGCGCATCATCCCAACCTTGACCTCTAAATCCTGGTCTCTGCACTGTCTCTCAGGTGGCCCCTCTAGGTAGAACCACCCACTGTTCTTTCCAAAATTGGGAAAAGGGAATGAGATTGCACCTCTTCTCCCCAAGTTGTAGTGGCCAGTCTGAGAAGGATCCTGAGGGCTGCAGCACAGAACTCCTACAACCCCTGCTGGACTCCTAGAGGAGGAGGAAAAAGAATTCAGAGCAGATGAAAGAGGATGAGGAGGAGCTAGCTGGTCCAACCTAACAATACACCCTCCTGAGTCTCCTCTGAGAAACCCCCAATCCTGTATTCCCTACTCAATAAGTAAGCAGCATAATGTACTTATAACCTCCATGCCCCCTAAACGTTCTGACCACTTAGCATTTAGATAAGGTTGGCTCAAATTTCTTTCCCATGCCCTGTGGATGTCCAAAGCATTCCTACAGGTTTTACATATTCCTTTGGAAACTTAAGTTGTCATGGTCGTCTCTGCCTCTGCTCCTGGTATCTTGGATTCATATTATGCTGACCAAGATACGAAAGTCACACCATCTTTGATTTGCACATGCCTGTAACAGCACAGGTTCTAACATCAAAATCGATGCCAGGTGTTAATGGAGTGAGCGCACCACAGTGTACCAGATGAAGCTGAGCTCTGCACACACCATACATGCGCACGCGCGCACACACACGCACACACACACAGTGCTTTGCAAAGTGTTCAAGGATGAGGGGAGAGGCCATCTGTGTACCATACATATTATAATAAATTATTAGACTTTTCTACAAAGGTCATTTTGGCTATGCTCCTACCAGGGGCTCCTTCTCGCTGGCTCTTCACTCAGACACCATAAGTTGTCCAGCCAACAGCCATCTCCCATTTGTCCCTCATTTGTGAAATCTCATCTTTATCTAAGCACAGGGTTCCTGCCCTCCAAAGAGGAGCCCTCCCCCAAATACCAGAAGATGAACCATGAGAGGCCTAAGTGACCATGACAATCTCATTGCCCTTTGCCAGGGGTGAGAGAAGGTCTAGGCACATGAAATCAGAGAAATCAGATCTAGCCAGTGATCTAAAGACAAGTCTCCCAGAAACTTCTGGAAACTATGTGCCTTCTTGGTGAAAATAAAAGAAGACCATGGGAAAGTCTCTAGGCCTGCCTTTGGAGGCAGCTGCAAGAGGACCTGATTCATGAGAGGAGAGTCAATGAGCTGAGGCCAGCAGAAACATGGAGAGAGCCTGGGTTCCCACAACTCTGGAACCACTAACTTTGGGCTATATCAACTGAAGTTGAGACAATTTAATTTACTCTTTGCTCAACCACTTTGAGAGGGAGATTCTGCTTCTTGTAATGACAAATGTAGCTGCCCTTACGGTTATCCTTGCTAGAAAATCCTTGCGCCTCCTTAAGCACACAGCCCACCTTAATCATTTGAACAAGCAGCACAAGATTGATTTACCTGAAATTTTCCTAATCTCGCTCCTCCCCCTTCAAGACTGATGCAAATCAACAGACTACCCTTACCAGATTTTATCAATCATTTCCTCCTAAAGATGGAAGGAGCTGAAACCCTGTGTTAAGCTGGTCTTTTGGGACACTAGTCTACCATCTTTTTGGCCTTATCGAATAAATCTTTTTCCTAGCCCAACAACTTGTCCTCCATTCATTGGGCCCTTTCAAGTGGCGAGTGAACAGGCTTAGTTTCTGTAGCAAATGTTTGACAACACACAGCCTCTTGCCCGCCATCTCATGGTCCTCTCTCTTCTGTTTTTCTCAAGCTGAGATAATTTTTTTTTCTCATTTTCTCATGCAGTGAGGTTTAAAGGGCTTGTTTTATTGCTTGGTGCCCTGCCAAAACCATGCCTGTCATAGTCTCATTTTGTATCCCAAAGAGCTTATTCAAGATATTTTCCCAAGGAAAAAAAATCCCTAAGAAGAATTGTAGTGTTAGTCCTGAAAGGTTTTTTTGTCTAAAAATAAAATTCAGTGAAAATCCTATTCATGGATCTCTATGAGATAACAGCCTTTACAAATCATGGATTCTCTGGTTGTTCTTTGTTGATGTCACTGTAGGATGCACATCTTAAATCCTGAAGAATCCTAGAGAAGCATCTCTAACAGTTCTGTGCTCTGGTTCCTGGAAAAGCTGGGCTTTGGCATGGAGGCCTCTTCCACTCTGATCCCAATGTTTCTTTCTAGCCTTTTCCTCTCAGGACTGGAACTGACACACCCATACTCTAGGCAAATGAAATGTATCTCTCCCTGCTGTCGCAACCCCATGTCTTTCTCCCAAAATAATATTGTCTTTTATTTCTCTCCTTTCCCCCAGTTCCTTAACATTGCACATTGGCATTTCCATGCTCATCTCCATTCCAAGAACCTGTCAGACATGCAACAAACACTCACAGCTCCCGTTATGTTCCAGGTGCTGGAGCAGGCTGCAGAATCCAGAGAGACCCAAGGGTTAAGCTCATAATTTCTGGTAGGGAAAACAAACATGGAACAATTTTCAACTTTCATTAGAGATGGAGTGGGGAAATGGCCCTCCTCCCAACCCTCTTTCAGGGACGGTGCAGGGTTGGGGTACAGTGTGTTACAGAAAGGAACTCACACCTATACCAGGGCAGACCTGGCCTCCAACTCTGGCCCTGCTCTTTCAGTTTTGGAGCCAGGAGCAACTTACCTAGTCTCCCAAAGCCTATTTCTTCATCTTTAATTTGGGGATAATAATGCCTACTTTGCAGGCTTGCTGGGCAGACCAGAGTCATCTCAGATGCTCTGCATAGAAACTTTGACATCATATCTACTGTAACAGATTGTTGCAAGGAGTGTCCCTGCCCTTTGCCTTGGGCCTAGTGGGAGGAGTTTTGGTGGAGCCATTCAGAAAGCTTGATATATGTCCCTGATAGTTGGGGGCCGAGGACTGGTGCCCATTCTGATGCCTAAAAATGACAAGCACCGGGCTGGGGTTGTGGCTCAGCGGTTGAGCGATTGCCTTGCATGCGTGGGGCACTGGGTTCGATCCTCAGCACCACATAAAATAAATAAAGATATTGTGTTCATCTACAACTAAAACAAAATATTAAAAAAAAAAAAAGACAAGCACCCTGTGTCACTGAGTTGAGGCACCCTGAAATTAGAGCTTAGCATGCCCTTGAAGTTTCTTCAGTTCCCACCCAGAGCAGGAAAGGGAAGCATTCTGCCATTGGCTCCTATGGCCCGCAGATCAGAGTAGCCTTGCAGGCATTTATACACCCACACTCTCAGGCTGCACAACTGGGAGCAGTTTCTGGTGGCTGGCTCATTCCAGACTTGCAGAAAAGCCCAAGGGCAGAAATCCAGGGACCAAAGGAAACCTAGAGGCCAAGGGGAGACTCTATCAGTTGCACCTGCACATGGCTGATCCAAGTGATGGATGGAAAAAGAGACAGGTCAAGGGCACTGAAGAGGTGCCAGGAGATGCATTGCTGAGGCCCATAGCTGATTCTGTCTGAGGAATTATCCTGCAGAGCATCCATTGAGGAAAATAATCCAAATATGGACTAGCATGTGTATTTAACTTTATCTAAGGAAGAGAGAGAAAGAAAGGGAAAGAGGGAGAAACAGAGGGAGGAAAATAGGAGAAGGAGAGAGCAAAGAAAAAATTCTTTGTTTACTTCGTTAGCCTTTCCCATCCAAGTACATTTTCTCCACTACCCCAGGGAAAGAAGTCACAGCTGAAATGCAAAGAGAAATACAAATATTTACTTCTTAGAATTTGGACTTCCAGTGACCTTAATGGATTAAGGTTGATTTAAGGGACTGATTTAAGAGATATTATTCAAAATTAATTTTAACTACATCCATGTTTGCTTTACACTTTGATTTTAAAGCCTAACTTCAGCATAAGGTACAACATACCAAAATTTATGCACTGAGATATTATTGAAGCAACATACATAACAGCAAAACGATTAGAAAAAAATCACACCTAATTGTCCCCCAAAGAATATATTGATTAAGTAAACGGTGGTTCATTCTTATAATGGATCATTACACAGTCATTAAAAATGATGCTTACCCAAAAATTGAGTTACAAAGGGTGGAGTAATGATGAGAGAAAAAAAAAGATACACAATTACATATACAGTGCGATCTAAACCATGAAAAAAATGTATGAAAGAAACAATGGAGCAAAACACACCATTGTCAAAATCTACCTATGGGAATTTTGTTTCTGTCCTTATTTATATTTTCAGTTGCCTAAAATGAGTAAATATTGCTTCTTTAATCAGGGAAAGAAAATCAGTGTGTGTGCATTGGGGTGATGTGGGGGGAAGGTGGAAGCTTTCTTTATGTTCTATCCTTGAAGATAGTATAGACTCTACACAGCAGGAACCTTCCCACACATCTCTGCTTTGTGCATCTGTGGTTGCCTGCATGGATTGTCCTGACCATTATTCCTTGAGGCCTTTGGTTCTTACCATGTTCTCTCTTCAGTAATCCAATGTGATGGCCAGAAGGAAGCCAGGATGTACAGGTATGGCATTCCTGTGTCCTTTTCAAAAATGGCATACAAGAATGATGCCACATTGCTCAAGGTAAAGTGCTTGCCAGTCTTGTTGCTTTCTCTGTGTTAAATGAAGACCAATGTCACCAGGGCACATGCCTATAATCCCAGCAATTTGGGAAGCTGAGGCAGGAGGATTACAAGTTTGAGGCCAGCCTCAGCAACTTAGTGAGGCCCTAAGCAACTTAGTGAGACATTGTCTCAAAATAAAAAAATAAAACAGGGCAAGGGATGTAGCTCAGTGTTAAAGCCCTTCTGGGTTCAATCCTAGTAGTACTACTACTACTTCTTCTTCTCCTTCTTCATCAAGTGTCTCACCCAACATTTGTTCCACAACATGAATGAAATTCAGATCAGTCCCTCTCTTGAAAATTAGGCAGTGTAGAAGAGTATAACTACAGAAAAGAGACCTAAAGGGTGTTGGGCATTTCCCTGGGTCAAGTTTTTGAGGGAGCAAGATGAGATTAGGGAAGAGGTTGCTTTGGAATCAGATGGGTGCACTCTAGTTTCACAACTATAGGAGATAGAATAATGGCAATCCCCACCCCAAAAAGGTCACATCCTGATCCCCAAACCTGTAAATATGTTACCTTTCATGGCAAAAGACTTTGAAAACATGATCAAATTTAGGGTCTTGAGCTAGGGGGACTATCCTGGATTGTTTGGGTGGGCCCAATGTCATCACAAGTGTACTCCAAAAAGAGAGGAATGAGGGTGAGAATCAAAGGAAAACTGTGGAGATAGAAAGAGAGAAAGAAGTTGGCTTTGAAGATGGAGGAAGGGGCCCTATGTAAGGATGTGCCAGGAAACAGATTCTCCCCAAAGACTCTAGAATAAAACTCAGCTCCTGTCACCATCTTGATTTTAGGACTTCTAACCTCCAGAACCATAAGATAATAAATCTAAAGCCACTACATTTGTGGTAATTTGTTATAGCAGCAACAGGAAACTAATACAACAACCATGGACAGGTGTGTGCCCTCATCTGTAAAGGAAGGATGATCATTTGTATCTCATAGCTTTGATGTGAGCATCAAGCCCAATATTGTCCATACCAAGCTTGCTAATACATATAATGAGTATTCATTAAGCCATAGCTATTCTTTCTCTCTGCTTAGCATAACACTTTATACTTGCATAGCACTTTAGAGGACATTTAAGAAACATACAAATGGAATTAAACTAACCAGGGAGGGAGCTAGGGAGCATGGCTTTTATATAATGTCACCACCTTACATATGACACCATAGAGGCTCCGGGAAGTTAAGCAAATTGCCCAAGGTCACACAATGGTCTATTGGCAAATGGAATTGAAATGTTTCACTCTTGACCTTTAGTTGGGTGAATAACTTACTATACTTGTGATTCTCAGCTAGGGATTCTATCAAATATGTGAAGGGCTGGTTTTCCCCTGGAGACCAGAGCTGATACTATCTCATCTCCCTTGTTCCAGGAGAAAGCCCCTCTCATTGTTAGTAGTAAGGATGCAAGGTACCCTGAGGCCAAGTCACCTGTCACTATGACATCCCAGAAACCTGCCAGATCGGTGAACAAGTAGGGTGAGCTGCTCCCCAGACTCATAAGCTGAAATTCACTCAGACTCACCACATAAGTACCTCATTAGTTAAGCAGCAAGGATAAGAAAGATGGCTTCTGCAGCGTCCCAGCTGCCACGATCATCTTAGGTGTCACCCTTGTGCTGTAGAACCCTCATGGATCCTCATGGTTAAGAGAGTCAAGCCCAAATGGCTTCATGTGGCATTCCAGTTCCTGCCTATCTGTTCCAGACTCCATTTGTCCATTCACCTGGGTATTCCTTCGACAGGTGATGTCAAGAGAAGTGGGGACAATGGGGAGGGAAGAGACAATTCTCTAGGTAGAGGGAACAGCATGTGTGAAGGTGTGAGTAGCACAGAAAAAGGCACTGGGGTGCAGCAGAAATGGTTCCATGTTTCTACCCCAGAGCACACAGTCCGGCAGGGGAGGAAGGCAGGTGTATCCTAACCTAATAAGGGGCAAATAGGTGCTCTGTGCTATGGAGCTCAGACAAGGAGTGGACAGACTCGGGAAGGGCATCTTCAAGGACATAATGATGGAGTTGAGTCTTAAGAATTAGGGTTTAGGGCTGGGGTCGTGGCTCAGTGGTAGAGCGCTTGCCTCGCATGCGTGAGGCACTGGGTTCGATTCTCAGCACCATGTATAAATAAATAAATAAAATAAGATCCATCAACAACTAATAAAAAATATTTTAAAAAAAAGAATTAGGGTTTAAAAGGCATATAAAAGAGGAAATTGTGTTCTAAGCAGCAGAAGCACTAGGAGCCAAGACACATAGAGAGTGTGTATTGGGTGTTGGTGGGTTTCAACCTCTTCTTACTCTAATTTCTCAGTAGTTTAGATACTCTCAGGGTGTTAGACACCATCCATATGCTGATGACTCTCGATCTTCATCTCCAATTTACATCTCTCTCTTGAGCTTCAGACATGATATACACTAGCTTAGTTTTCATCTTCATTTGAATCCTATGGACACCAAAAAGCCAACAGATTCTGCCTAAATTGCATCCTCAAACCAGTTCTTTCACTGGTTTCTCCATTTCAGGAAATGTCATCATCCACCCTGTGCTGAAGTCACCAACTTTGGAACCATTCTAGCTTCCCATTTTCTTTGTCCTACTCTACCACATCCAAGTATCTCTAAGTGCTGCTCATTTTACTCCTGAATAACCCTTGATTCTATCCCATTTTCTGTACTTCCAATGTCTCTGCCCTAATTCAGACCCTAGTCATGGACCGTGCTCAAGCCTGGATCAATCCATTGGCTTTCCAGTTGGTCTTCTTTCCTCTATCCTGACACCTGGGTCCAGTGCTCACTCTGCAAATCAGAGTGGCCTTTCCAAACTGCAAGTCTGATCATGTCTCTTCCTGTATTCCCACACACATATTTCTTAAGATGCTTTATCCTCTTCCCCAGTGCTGTCACGATAAAGTCCCAAACCTTAACCTGGTTCTTCCTACCCACCTCCCCAGTCTCATGTCTCTCGCCTCTTCTTTTCCTTCCTCCGCATTCCTTCCTCTATACTTCCCTCTGTCTCCATTCTTGGCAGAGGCAGTGGAACCTCCATTTCTTCCCACCCACTCCTTGGTTAGCTCTTCCCTCCCAGGGAACCACGTGCCTAACACACTCTCTGGGTGCTGGCAGAACTACATTTATCAACAGTGTCTTTAGACTTGCCTTCGCAAACCTTCTAGGGCTTAAAGAAATTGCTGTTGGGTTCAAAAAAGAAAGCAAAATGTCAAAAACCCAAAAAACTTCAGGATAATTGTCACCAAACATTTTCCAGCAACACCAAAAGGTAGCAAAGGGGCTCTGAGAGAACTTGGGACATCTTTTCACATGAGATTTATGACAAGTTTTCTCTTTGCTCTCATCATGGTGTGATACTGCTCATTCCTCATGGCTAGCTCTGGAAATCACAAGCTCCCTAGCATATGGTACCAAAGTATAGGATATGGATTTATTTTCACAAGCCTATTTGAAGCAGGTTAATAAATACCTATCTATATTTTGTCTGATTTCTTAAGCACTGTCACATTGGAGGATACCAAAGAGCTATACTACTTACATTCTTACAGACTTTGATTCCAGACCTTTCCCAGAAGGATCAAGAGTCATACGATTCAACTCTATAATCTGTACTTAAATATAATCCACATCCCATTTGTGGAGAAGACAGTTTTGTGGCTTGGAAGATTCTCTTTTAAGTCTCTTCTTTCACCGTTCAGATAATAGTGTATTCCCACGTTCAAAATGCTTGGGTTTTAATTTTGGTAGCATGGAGGAAACAAAGAAGGGAAGGGTAGTGGCATTTGGCCATTCTGTACCATATCTTCTGGTAGATTTCTGCACATAGATCATCAATGGTTGGGATACCTCATGTCTATGTTCTCTAATATTACTTTCAGTACTAGACTGGCACTTTTTAAAGTTGGCTCTTCCCATATCACCAGGTGTAGGCATGCCTGGGAAGCAGTATGTACTATCTCACTAAGCCCCAACATACCCTCAAGAAAGTCTAGTCACATAATCAAGTGAACAAGATGCTGATCTAAATGGTCTCTCTTGTGGGGCATGGTAGCAGATGCCTATAATCTCAGCAGCTCTGGAGGGTGAGGCAGGAGGATCTTGAGTTCAAAGCCAGCCTCAGCAACTTATCGAGACCCTGTCTCTATAAAAAATTAAAAGGGCTGGGGATGTAGCTCAGTGGTTAAGTGCTCCTAGGTTCAATGCCTATTACCAAAAATAAAACAAAACAAACAAAAAACTCTCTCTTGTCCTGGAATTGCTGAGTGAAACTCAAGCTAAAGATGAAGAAAAATTAAATACTCATGCTTCTTAAGAGAGCTGTAGACTTTGTGCTTGCGCCACAGAGGCCCTATTCATCTGACCTGAGCAATGGGAGATGTTGTGGATGTCAGAGGACTTGAGCACTGAGTCACTTGCTGAGTCACTGTCCTCTACCACTGAACACACTTCTATCTTTGTTGCTCCTTCCTCCCTGTTGCCTGCCAATTCTAGTAGCAGGTCCAAGGTGATGGCTCAGAATGAATTTATTCTTGTGGGAGCCTCATCCTTTGGCATCTCTTGACCTGCCAATGGCTCTCAACTTCTAGGATTCTCCTCCTGTTGTGGTTTGGATCTTAAATGTGCCCCAAAGGCCCATGTGCTAAAGGCTTCGTTGCCAACACATGGTGCTCTGTGGAGGTGGTGGAACCTTTAGGAGGTGAGATCTAGCAAAAGGAATTGGGGTCACGGGGATTATGCCCTTGAAGGGGATTTGGGAACTAAGCTCCTTTCCTTCACTTGCTTTGCTTCTCAGCTACCATGAGATGAAGGATCCCTCCATGATGCACTCCCACCATCATGCACTGCCTCGCCACAGGGACAAGAGCAACAGGACCAAGAAAACCTCTGAAACCATGAGCCAAGATAAATCTTTCCTCCTTTAAGTATTTCATCTTAGGTATTTTGTTCCTATGCTGGAAACCAATGAGCATACTTCCTCACCAGAATTCCTTTGCAGAGCTGGTTGTGGTGGTACATACCTGTGGAGGAGGAAGGCTGAAGCAGGAGGATTGCAAGTTCAAAGCCAGCCTCAGCATCTTAGTGAGGCCCTAAGCAGCTCAGCGAAACCTTCTCTCTAAGTACAATATAAAAAGGGCTGCAGATGTGGCTCAGTGATTGAGCACCCCTGGGTTCAATCCCCTGTACCAAAAAAAAAAAAAAAAGATTCCTTTACACACACTGCAGTGCACCATAATAGTCTATTAAGATGAGTGTCTTATTTGTCAGGGAAATTAGCTCCACTGCCTCAGCAGCAGCTTTCAGAAAGCCCAAAGAAGAGCAAGCAATCTTAGCTTTCCAAAAAGCCGTAAGGATACAGGTAAGACTTTTAATTGTTAGCCCTTGAGACCTTGGCCAGAGCCACTGCAGTACCCACTTATGAGCAGGGCTTCTATCCCTAGTGGAAAGGGAAGGCTACTTCCTCCCCATCCTTCTCCTCCAATATTAGTCAATTTGGTATCTGCAAAAAGTTGAAAGGTTGGATATCATGCAAAAGCATCTTCATCTGTCCTTTGAGCTCCACTCTCCATTCTCTGGATGACATAGTGCGATGACCTGCAGATTATCTCAAGAGTTCCTTTGTCCTGCTGCGTCTGGTTAGGCTCAGCCGATGGGAAGCACTGGCAGGAAACTAAAGGTAGAAAAGGAGTGAGGCTGGGGCTATTTATTCGTCCATGTTGTTGAGGACAGGTAGTTTATAGAATTCCTTTCCCAACACCACAGATCCTCTTCCATGGCCTTCTTCCTACAGCCTCAGCTCTCTGCAAATCTCTGGTAACCACTCAAATGTACATTATGTCTTTCTAGTGCAAAAGTATTATAGTATACCCTACTGATTTCTGGCCCAAGGGTTCCAGGCTATGCCCTACTGATTTCCCTTAAGCCTGCTCACAACTTTGTAAATATCTCTTTGCTAAACCCTTTTCAATTATCCTGCTTAATTGTGCCATCTCTTTCCCCTTAGGACCCTGACAAATAAAGAAATTGGCACTGGGAATGGTCCCAGAGGAAAATAACCCTGAAATGATATTCTAGGATCAGATTGCTCACCTATTTGAGATGTACCAGGATAATCCCCATGCCAGAGGGACATAGAAG
The DNA here is from genome assembly GCA_004024805.1 of Geosciurus inauris. Classification (NCBI taxonomy): domain Eukaryota; kingdom Metazoa; phylum Chordata; class Mammalia; order Rodentia; family Sciuridae; genus Geosciurus; species Geosciurus inauris. The sequence goes on along the minus strand of PVHX01013112.1, from coordinate 5,992 downwards.
TCATGTAATCTATTAAACATAGTGGCATCATATTTATTCAAATTATCACCAGTAGTGGCATTAGGAAAATGCAGATGAAAAGCAAGATATTAGAAGATTAAGTGGACTGGTTATACTGGCTATGGTGACTATAAGTCTGTGGTGTGGAATGGCTTTTTTGACAGCCCTAAAGAACGAGTACAGAGAAGAGACAAATTGAGGATCCTGAATACTCAACTCAGAACATGGATAGAAAGGCAGAACTCCTCAGTGATAGCTCTCAGGGAGTTCCTTGTCTCCTGTAGGACAGATATGACTAAAGATCAAGGCCAGGAACTGTTTTAAAAGGTGACATATGCAGAGCCCACTAGATTTTCAACCCCACCAGATTTCTTATGCTTTCCACTAGTTACAAAAGGCAAGGCCCTGACTCACAGGTTGGGACATGTAAGCTGACATAGATGTGACTGCCAAGTCACTTTAGGACCTACTTTCAAAATCCCTCATTGTCTCCAGGTCCATAATGAGAGTCATATTTCAGTAAAGCCCAGGCAGAGAAGGACAAATCTTGGTATAGGAGGAAAGAACCTATGCTCCAAAAGACTGGTAAGAAAATCAACAGAAGTCTGCAGAGGAGGGAAGGAATTCTGAGGGCATTGAATAGAGATGGTTAAAATATTAAACTTGATCAAGAAAAATTTGATACAGGTGGGCTAACTTAAGAATCAGGATTTAATGTGCTGGCTTGCGTGCCTGGGAGTATTACACAAAGTTGGCTAACAGAAGCCTGGACTTAACAGTGATGGGAATTTACAAGGACTTTTCTAACATTCTGGAAGAAAGGGAACTGTATGGCTTGGGAAATCAGGAATGTTGGAGGGGATCTATTCTGTAAAATATGCTTAACCCCACCTTAACCACATTCCCCAAGAGAACCAGAAGATACTCCCTTCAAAGGCCATAAGAATTTCATTAGTGAAATGTTCACAGGCATCCTGGAAAATCTTTTTGGCTATTTTCTATAAGCAGGAAATGGCAGTGGGAGAGGCTGATGTGGAATTGGGCTCCCTGATTTTAATGGTAAAAGTGGGATCTGAGAGTAGTAGAGGTCAGGTGTCTCAAAGGCACAATGGGCACAATTACCCTAATGAGCTACTGGACGGGTGTGGTAATTGGAGCTCCTTGGCCTGTAGGAATCTGTGGCACTTGCTAACTAATCAGGAGGTCCCTAAGACTGCAATTGATATGCAGATCATTAAGGTGCTTCCTGAAGTATGTAAGCAGAAAAATTCTAGGTCTGGTGGGCAAAATCACAGCAGAGAATCAGATCTTAGTGTTCAGACACCAAAATCCAGATGTCCCACATCCCTTGCTTGGAGGGACAGGGGAGGAGGGGGACAGAGTATCTTTGAGCAAGCCTTTTGCAATGTGGCCAGAGGTATATACTGTGAATCTTCCTCTAATCCTTCTCCAGAGTGACCTAAGGTCAGTTAGCAGAATGGGGGTTGGGAAATATCCAAGACTTTGGAGGCACTGTGAGATATGATTTCTGAACTCATGCTAGCCACAGAAGACTCAGATTGCTACTGTAGTCAACAAGTCTGATTGAGCTCATTTGATCAGATGATAAATGAAATAGTGGTCCAAGTCTTTGCTAGAATGGGTCCAATAGAACTGAGGATCTATTCTGTAGTTACTTTCCCAGTCTCAGAATGTATATGAATAATTAGATGTGTTACCAACTAGCAGAATCTAACATGGAATGGGGGGGAAGAGCTAAGTGAAAGCTGTGTACTTTCAAGTAGAATTGCCCTTCTCCCAGTGCCAAGATAGTGATGCTGAAGAACCATCATAACCACCAGGAAATGACAGATCAGTGTAGCTAGCCATCAAATTCTTAAAAGATGCAGGAATGGTGACTCCCACCACATTATTATTATTATTATTATTATTATTATTATTATTATTATTGGTACTGGGGATCTAACCCAGGGGTGCTCTACCATTGAGCTATAGCCCCAGCCATTGTTTATTTCTTATTTTGAGACAAGGTCTCACTAAGTTGCTGAGGCTGACCTAGAACTTGTGATTCTCCTGTTTCAGCATCCTGAGTAGCTGGATTTACAGGCGTGAGCCACTGTGCCTGGCTACATTAACATTTAACTCATGTGTTTGGCTGATGCAGAAGTCAGATAGATTATATAGAATGACTACAGATTATAGAAAATGATGTCAGTGCAACTACAACTCCAGATAGGTATCTTTACTAGAGCAAATGAAAAATCTCCTGGGATCTGGTATGCAGCTCTCATTCTAGAAAATGCTTTTTTCAATTCTTAGTATTAAAGTCAGTTGCATTCAAATGGTAGGGACAACAGTACATATTCACCTGAGGCTTTCCATCAGGGCTATAGCAACTATCATGTTCTCTGTCATAATGTGGTCCACAAAGACTCAATCATCTTGATATTGTAGGTAAAATCACTGTACTGCATTGGTGATATAATAACTGCAACTGGTAAGCAGGAAGTAGCAAATATTTTACACACCTTAGGAAGACACATGCCTTTCAGAGGATGGGAGATCAAGCCCATGAAAGTTTAGGATTCTTTCTTACTGTGAAGTTTCTAGGGACAATGGGATCAAAAGATGTCAGGAATAAGTGATGAACTGCTATATCTTGCACTTCATACTACAACAACAGAGACACAAGGTTTGGTGGACTGGTGGATTTTAAAGATAACGCATATGGCACTTGGATATGTTGCTCTGATCCATTTATGCTGCCAGTTTTGAGATGTGCCTGATCAAGGAATTCTCTGGATGTAGTAGAAGCTGCTTTGCATCTTGAAGTCTATGAATGAGAATACTCAGTGGTTGTTATGGTTTGGATGTGAGGTATCCCCCCAAAGCTCATGTGTGAGACAATGCAAGAAAGTTTGGAGGAGAAATGATTGAGTTATAGCCTTAACCTAATCAGTGAATTACTCTCTGATGGGATTAATTGAGAGGTGTAGCCAGAGGAAATGGTTCACTGGGGGTGTGGCTATAGGGTATATATTTTGTATCTCCGGAGTGGAGTCTTTCTCTTTCTGCTCTCTGATCATCATGTGAGCTGCTTCTCTCTGCCATACTCAGAATTCTGCCATGATGTTCGGCCTCACCTCAATGCCTGAGGAATGAAGCCAGTCTTCTATGGACTAAGAACTCTGAAACCATGAGTCCCCAAATAAACTTTTCCTCCCCTAAAGTTGTTCTGGTCAGATCTTTTAGTGACAGTGGCAAAATAGCTGACTAAAACAGTGATAGAGAAAATATATGTAGTGTATATGAAATACTCTCTGTAGCCTCTCAGCTGTAGAGAACTCTAATAGAACTACACAAAGATCCCCAGGTATTCAAGTAAGGCCTCTTTTGCTGACAACTATTCTCCACTTGAAATGCACTTCTTTGCTTGTTACTAAGCTCTGGCAGACACTGATTACTTCGTTGTGGAATACAAAGTGACTGTGTGAGCAGAACCACCCACCATGAACAGAACATTACCTCATTTACAAAATTAAGCATAAGCAATCTACATAAATAATATGTTGTCAACTCGACTGGGCCACAGCACCTAGCTAGTTGGTCAAATATTATCATAGATGTTTCTGTGAGAGTGTTTTTAGATAAGAATTACATTTAAATTGGTAGAGTTTGATTGTTCAGGTGGGCCTTGAACAATCAATTGTGAATCTGAAGAGAACAAAAGACTGACCTTCCCCTGAACAATAAGAAATTCACCAGCAGACTGCCTTTGGATTCAAACTGCAACCCTTTTCTGCTTCCCAGTTTTTGAACTCACCAAGCCTCCACAATCCTCTGATCCAATTCCTTAAAATGTATCTCTATACATGCATACCCTGTTGGTTCTGTTTCTGCAGAACCTTGAAAACAGAAGAAGACAGCTCAGACTCTTGGAGCCTGCTCCTACTGCTCTACTACCTATCCCACAAAACACGTGACTAACTCCATGGAGAATCCTCTATCTAATTAATGGAAGAAAGAGAATAAAAACATGCCTGGTTTAAGAATATAGGAGCATCAATCAGAAGTGGACAGATGGCCAGTGTCATTCCATCTGTATTCAGAGGTGGGTCTGAAAGAGAGTTGTGACGGGGACTCTTCCAGCAGGCAGCACCTTGGGAAGCACACCATTCTTCCTGCAAATGGAAGGAAAGATAATCTGGAGGGCAGATCTATGTTAGTTCATACACAGAGACTCATGGAATGGCCAATTGGTAAAGAGCTCAACAAGATCAAGATGTGAAAATTAGTGGCAAGGAGGACAGGGAAGGGGTATATGCATAGACTTCACTGAATAGGCACAGATAATGAAGATGTCTACAAGCCACATGAATGTCTACCGGAGGGCACCCCTGGCTTTCGCACTGGAACTTCGCACTTACTAGTTTGCCCCACCCTCCCCTTTGGGATGGACTGTTATGTTATAGTCTCAACAACACACAGCCAACAGCAGAGGTCAGTGTTGAGCTCACAGTGTGATACTATTCTCTGAGCTAAACGGCCAGCCACCTGGTGGCAGATAGATGACACTGAATGGCTTCCATCATTGTGGGACATGATTTGTCCTTATATGAGTAGATATATATGCTACATGTTTTTGCTTTGCTTGCTCATATCACTCTGCCAGAGCCACTCTTGCTTATAGAATGCCTTGTCTATCACTGTAGATCACCTTACCTGTGACCAGGAAATGCATTTTAAGGTAAAGAAAGTGTAGCAGGGGGTTGATTCTAATTCAATTAAATTGGTGTGGCCTTTCTACATGCGTTGTCATTCCAGAAGCAGATGGTCTGACTCCACAGTGGTATGGTCTGTTGCGGCTGTTTGGGTACTTGCTGGAGGTCAACATTCTGCAAAGCTAGATGCCGTCCCATAGGTCGTGGCACGTACCTTAAACCAACAGCTGTATGTAGTGTTATTTCTCCATAACCAGAATGCCCCCAAGTATAGGAATGGAGGGTAAACAGGGAAGTGTCCTCTCCCTGTTAAATCTTCTTAAGGGACTTGTGCTTCTGATCCCTGAAACTTTGACTCAGTGAGTTTGAAGGTCTTGGTGCATCAAGGAAGAACAAGGGAATATGGCCAAAGTTCTGTTGAGGTAAAAGCTAGGATTGCCTTCTTAGCAGGCCACTCATTCTAGTGATCCAGTATGCATAAAAGGTGTTTGATCTGATTACCAAGGAGAAATTGAGTTACTGCTACATAATGAGGGGAGGGGGACCATGTATGAAATCCAGAAATCCACACACAACAACTTAGTGTTCTCTTACTAGTTTACAGATGAAAAATCAAGGCAACCTCCCAAAAGACAGTACCACCATCAGGGATGCTGATTATGAAGGAATGAGGGGAAAGAACCCTGATCAGTTGAGGTGTTATCAAAGACCAAGGGAATATGTAATAAGTGGTAAAAGAAGGAAGCTCTGATTATTGGCCAGGGCATGATAAGCAGGTAGGAAGTAGAGATTGTAGCAGCTTGCATGTTAATTACTTGATTCTCTTTCCTTGCCTTTATCTCAAAACCTTGTATGAAGAGCACTGTGGCTGATATATTAAGTTTCAGGTTGAAGTATAATGTCAGCCACCTGCCATCATTCAGAAACAGATGATGGGGACTTTGCATGTCTGTGCTGGGGACACAAATTCTTCATCTGGACAAGGTGGGTGGTGAAGGGCAAAGAGTGCTAGATGGTCTCTTTTCTCCACTCTGTGCTCTTTGCCCTGGAGACTGGCCTCTACAGACCACACCAAGCGCTCCTTTGTCTTTTTGTTTGTTTGTTTTTATTTGTAATTTAATATTACGTTGAGGCTATGGAGAGTCTGCACAAAATTTAATCATTCTCCAAAGATACTGCTGCTTCCATATATTTTTTTTAAAAAAAAACAAATTTTCAGAAGCTGTACACACTGTTCACTGAAAACATTTGTTGAGGCAAATAGAAAAAAA
>PVHX01013111.1:22429-56331 GCA_004024805.1 Geosciurus inauris | reverse complement strand
GCTTTCAGAGCCCTACATAATTTGAGCCCTCCCACTACTCAGGAACTTTTTAAAAATCTTATTCAACGTCCTGATGAATGGTTTCCTGATTTCTTGGCTCGTGTCATCCAGGCTGTTGAAAAGAAAGTAGATTTTGGCCCAGGCCAAGAAGCCCTCATTCGGCAACTTGCCTGGGAGGGTGCCAATTCCACTTCTAAGGCGGCAATTGCCCCAGTTAAACGTGAGGATCTTAATAAATGGGTTTCTGCCACTAAAGAAATTTGCACCCCTGACTCAATTACGGCCCTCACAGCGGCTCTCAAGTCCTGCTTAACTCCCAAATATCCTGAGGCCTTCATAGGTCACTCTCAAGGCCCTATCTGTTGGGGTTGCAATAAACCTGGGCATATCACCCGCTACCGTCCCTCTAATCAGTCATCTGAGTTACCAAGGAAGCCCTACACACCTTGCCCTCGTTGCAAAAAGGGGTATCATTGGGCCCGAGACTGTCGTTCCAATCCTTTAAACTTCAACAGGGGCAACCCTCAGCCCTGTTAAACAAGAGGGCCCCCACCCCTCGGGTGAATTGGACAGTACCTTTGCTCCCCACAAAACCTAGCATGACCATTTATCTTGATGGGAAACCTATTAAAGGTCTCATTGACACTGGAGCTGACATTACTATTATTGACACTAAGACTGCCTTATTGTTCCCTTTCTGGAAATCCACCAGCGGATCTAATATCCTTGGCGTTGGTGGCCTCACACCCTCTCGCAAAATAACCTCACAGGTGATATGGAAGGATCCCGATGGTAACACTGGGTGTATATACCCTCTCATAGCTGAGGTTCCCAACACACTTTGGGGACGAGATTTACTTTCAGAAATGGATGCAGTCCTTACCACGGACGACAAGGTTCCTAATGATGAATTGATAGTCCATGACAAGGTAAGCCTCTCTGGGAAGAACCCCCCAATTTTAGTGGCCACTGCCCCACTGTCAGATCTGATCCGCCTTAGTTGGGTGGACACCTCACCCTGCTGGGTGGAGCAGTGGCCTATTCTTGAGCCTAAACTTTCAGCGTTGAAAAACCTTGTCCATGAGCAATTTGCATTAGGTCACGTTGAGACTTCCACCAGCCCTCATAATTCTCCCATTTTTGTCATTCAAAAAAAAATCAGGCAAATGGAGATTATTACAGGACCTTAGACGTATCAACAAGAAAATGGAAAAAATGGGTACATGTCAGGGTGGCCTCCCTTTCCCCTCAGCCATCCCAATAGATCGCTATATAGCCATCATTGACATCAGGGATTGTTTTTTTTTCCATCCCTCTTCATGAGGCAGACAGGCCTTACTTTGCCTTTTCAGTCTGGGAACCTAATCATGCTAACCCTTGTGAATGTTATCAATGGAAAGTCTTGCCCCACGGAATGAAAAACAGCCCTACCATTTGCCAAATGTTTGTGGCGAAAGCAACGAGGAGGAGCAACGGCTACATTGCTCATTACATGGATGATATCTTAGTGGCTTGCAAAGACCAAGCGTCTCTTCAAACGCTTTTGACTTCACTCCTAAAAAATTTAGAGGATCTTAATCTTCATGTGGCCAAGGAGAAAATTCAAACTCACCCTCCCTTCTCCTTCTTAGGGTTTCATTTTTCTCGGGTGATACAACCTGTTAAACCCTCTCTTGATGTCCCTGATGCCATCTCCTTGACAGAATTGCAAAAATTATGTGGTAATATTAACTGGATTAGACCATTCTTGACCTCCAAAAGCACTAGACCCCCTCTACGATCTACTCAAAGGCAGCAAACATCCTTCTAAAAAGCTTAAGATTACTTCAGAAGCTAGAGGCACCCTGGCAAAAATTAATCAATTGTTCACATCTGCCCAACTTCAAAGATTTGACCCTGCTGTTCCTCTGTCGGCCATAGTACTTTCCACCTTGAAATTACCCTTAGGTGTCCTTTGGCAATGTGATGGACCTTTATTATGGTCACATCTTCCCTGGAGCTCCTGCCATAAAATCACCAGTCTCACCTCACAAATTATAGCCTTAGCGGTAAGACTCAGAGAACAAGCTAGATCCATCTTTAATAAGGAACCTAACATCATGGTTGTACCCTTTCATCAGGAACAAATCACCTTCCTTCTACAAACTTCTTTAGACTTCCAGATAATGATGGAGGGATTTCCTGGGTCACTGTCTTCCCATCTCCCTCCTTCTAAACTACTGCAGACCCTACAAGATCTTCCCTTAACAGTGACTACTCATGCTTTTCCCTCGAGCAAACCCATTCCTATGGCCCCTTGCGTGTTTACAGATGCTAACACTCATCATCTTGGATACATTGTAATGGGATCTAATGTAACAAATGATCAATTTGTCCAAAGGCATTCTGATTCTGTCCAAGTAGCTGAATTGACTGCACTTATCCTGGTGCTGGTAAGATATCAGACCATTCCTCGGTCCCCTCGTCCTGCGGGACCCCAACTCGTCGAGAGAACCCACGAGAGGCACGACATAAACGACAATAATATAATCTTTTGATTATGCAGAAGTCAGCCCTTTCAGTTGAGTGGTTTGTTAGTTATTGTTTTCCTCATGAATATTATCTTCAGTTTAAATCATGGAAAGTTGACTAAATCTAACAAATAGGTAGATATAGCTTTAAGTATGAGGGGGGTTTATGAGAAACAAGAGGTGTGAGAAAACTAATCTTAAAACAGGTAATTTTGAGTAATCTTTATAGTTAGAAAAATATGATTGTGAAATGTAATCATTTAACACATTTCTTCATATTTTTCATTGTTTTTGTATATTTTTCTTTTTTCTAAACAGTTACAGTTAATAACCTTGGGCATTTGAAGGGGGAATAATTAGTATTTTGATTAAGAAATTTTAAACACTGGTTATACACAATCTTGTTAATCAGTATTTTCTTGTCCTTTCTTCACAGTGGTATGTTCAAGCCACTTGTGCTACACAAGGAACTGGTCTGTATGAGGGACTTGACTGGCTGTCAAATGAGCTTTCAAAACGTTAAATGAAACTGGATATCTAACCAAGGACACATTTTGATAGAATTGGTCTAGGCTTGTTACAACAAAATTAGTATGCATCTTGGTTATTAAACTGTATCTGGGACTGGTTTGGGCAGAATATTACAGCGTTTAAACTTATTTTGTTGCCAATTATTGTTTACCAAGTATAATGTTGCTCTTTAGCAGCATGCTTGGTTTTGAAGAAATTCTTGGGGAAAAAAGTATCCTCTTTTAATTTTTACTTCCTTTAAACTTAAATGCCTGGACATAGCTATTGTGATACCTTTAAATAAATCAGTTTTTGAATGTTTTTTGAGCCCACAACAAATAATGTTTTAAAGTTGACCCCTTGCTACTTTACTGATACCTATGTCATTCCTGGGGCAGTCTGCTGATTTGAACATGTAGCATTCCATTTGTATTTATTTCTATCCCTTGCCAAAAGGATTTTCTAATACTGCTTGTACCAGCCAGGGAAATGCTCCAAAACACTATTCAGCTCTCTTGCACTGAGGAACTTAATATTTTTTCCCTATTGTTGACTCCTGGCTTCCATCAACCAAACTTAACCTTGATGTGGTTTGGATCTGATAGCTAATTCTGTGCTGGTTGCAAAGAGTTCATATTAAGATGGCTTTTAATACTCAGCAGATTGTCTTCCTTTATATTGTTATCTTTTTTATGTTGCATGTTGCTTTTGGTATCAGCCTCTTTGCCCAGTATATGATAGTTCTGCTGATGTTTTGTTTATTGGTGAACATATCTTCATTAAGAGTTTTTATGAGAACTCCTCAAACACAATGAATACGTTTTCTTCATAACCCATTTGAAATTATTCCTAATAAAATGAGAAAATATAATTGTGTGTGTTCTTCTTGAGTCTTTATTTTGAAATAGATTTTCCTATATAGCAAAGTTGATTTGCATATTTTATAAACTGTGGCCAATGATACAAATCCCAGTGGGTTTACTAATTATTTAAGTTAGAAATAAACTTATCATGGGTTATTATAATGGAGTGGGGTACAACATCAAAACTTCAGCCAGACAGAGCAGTGCACACCTGTAATCCCAGCAACTCGGGAAGCTGAGGCAGGAAGGTCACAAGTTTGAGGCCAGCCTTAGCAACTTAGCAAGGCACTAAGCAACTTAGTAAAATGCTGTCTCAAATTTAAAAATAAAAAAGGTTGGAGATGTAAAGCAAAGCAACTCTGGGATAAATCCCCAGTACCCCTCCACCCCCAAAATTTTACTTTTATAAAATCCCATTTGAAGCAGTAAATTCCAGAAGTTGGATCAATGGCAAAACAATAAAATGGACTACTCCAAAAGCATGTATGCTTGTTTGTTTCACAGCTAACACTAGTTGAAGAAATTTTTTCCTCAAGTGCTATTTGCATGGCAGAATACATAGACTTAAGTGATGCTACTGTACTACAAAGAAGAGGAAAGTCTATAATCTCTTTTTTTTAATTTTTTGGTACTGGGGATTGAACTCAGGAGTACTCGACTGCTGAGCCACATCCCCAGCCCTATTTTGTGTTTTATGTAGAGACAGGGTCTCACTGAGTTGCTTAGTGCCTCGCCTTTGCTGAGGCTGGCTTTGAACTCATGATTCTCCTGTCTCAGCTTCCCTAAGTGCTGGGATTACAGGCTTGAGCCACCGCGCCCGGCTAATTGCTTCTGTTTTTAAAAAACTTTTTTTTTTAGTTGTTGATGGACCTTTATTTATTCATATATAGTGCTGAGAACCAAACCCAGTGCCTCATACATGCTAGGCAAGTGCTGTATCACTCAGCTGCAATCCCAGCCCTATAATCACTTCTCTTTTTGGCTTTATAAAGTTTAAACTTCAGCTGAGAGCTGCATGTGACTCATTGTTTAGTTACTAAGGCAATAATAGTATACCCCATTAACTATATCTATTAAGTTATTAAGGACAACTTGTTAGCTTTGAGTGACTTAGATTTTGTCTGTATTCTAATGTTTTATTTATTATAAATCTTGCTTGTTTATGATATTTTGTTTTATGGTACTTACTGAGGATCAAACCCAGGGACCTTGAGCATGCTAAGCACACACTCCACCACAGAGCTACATCCCCATCCCTCTTTTTTATGGTTCTTAATGGCCTGAATAGATACAGACATATTTATGGATCAAAAATTTATTTCTAAAGCCAAGTACATGCTTGTAAAAATTGTATACTTTTGAATTTTAAAAAAAACCCAATGGAGTGAACATAAGGAAAATGTACATAGGCAGTTTATGACCATCAAAAAGAGGTTCTGCCATATAGTATATGTTTAACTAGTTTGTGTCACTTGATATGATTACAACTTTCCTAGACCACTGGATGAACTCTCCCTTCTTTGCAAATAAGGGAGTTCTCATATATACGGGGTAGAAAGTAGAAGATAAAAAACTTCAGTAAGTTCAGTGGTCAGATCATAGTTAAGTCAGCATTGCATTAATCTTAAAAAGCTAACTCAAGCTAAAGTTACTTTTGTGGACTCTAAAGAGTAGAGAATCTATACACTCGTAATACAGGGCAGCTGTTACTACCATTGGAAATGACTATATTAAAAATCTTAAAGGAAGGGCTGGGCTTGTAGCTCATTGGCAGAACACTTGCCTAGCATGTGTGAGGCACTGGGTTTGATCCTTAGTACCACATTAAAAAAACAAAACAAAAAATAGGCATTCTATCCATCTACAAGTACAAAAATTTTTTTGAAAAATGTTACAAGGTGGGTGTGGTTGGTGGAAGGCTGAGGCAGGAGGATGGAGAGTTCAGAGCCAGCCTCAGCAAAAGCAAGGTGCTAATAATAAGCAACTCAGTGAGATCCTGTCTCTAAAATACAAATAGGGCTGGAGATGGGGTTGAGTGCCCCTGAGTTCAATCCATGATACTCCCCCAAAAATAAAATAAAAATATAAAAATGCCTAATTTTCATTAAGTGGGTTGAAAAATACTGCAAGATTGTTTTATTTTTGAAGCATTAACTTGGTAACTCACTTATTCAAATGCATTCCAAAATGAAAAACTTCAGAAACCATTAGCTTTGTAACTTCTCAACTTTTACCTTTAGAAATTACTTTTTCTTAAATCCTTAAAAGTAGTAAAGCCAAGCTGAGAAGTTTTTATTGTTTTTCAAATAGAAGTGATCAGATGCTTTGGGAGAATACATCATGAGATGATGCTAGAATGACTTTACCTGTTTTATATAGATTTAGGGAATCACTGTCCTAATTTATTGTTCAGTAATTTATTAAATACTTAACACTCAAGATTCAGTGATTTTATTGACTCAAATGTTAAAACTCAGTGTTAATGTCAATAAGACATCTCAGTGACCTGCCTTATACAGACCAGTTAATGATATCCCTAAATTAAAAAGCATTCTGTCAAATAATGGTGCAATATGTTAATAGAGAAACTGAAGAGGAATTGTAACTACTTTTAAAGGCTCATGAGCAGCATCAGGGTTGAAGATGGTACCATTATCTCTTCTCTGCCCCCATCCATCCAGTAAGTGTTAATTGTTTTGGTCAATAATATTTCCTATTGTCCTTTTAAAAAAAAATTTTTTTTGTAGTTTTAGATGGACAGAATGCTTTCATTTGTTTATTTTTATGTGGTGCTAAGGATCGAACCCAGTGTCTCACACCTGCTGAGCAAGTGCTCTGCCACTGAGCTACAGCCCCAGCCCTCCCATTGTCTTTTGTCTGGCTTATCAATCGCTTTTCTGTGTTGTAATTTCTTGGTGTTTTGCTAAAGATTTCAATTTCCATGGATTTCCCCCCTTTACCTTAAATACTCTGTTGAAAATAAAACCTTAGTGAAATATAGTTCCTTAGTTTTGTAGAGTACTAATGTCTCATTTAGATATTTCAGTATAGATAATTACCTTATATGTAACAATGACTTTTACTTACTGGGATCAAACTTTAATATGGATTTCTGGTTCTTTGTGATGGATCATTGAAAGTGACTTTGTGGGGCTGGGATTGTAGCTCAGTGGTAGAGCACTTGCTTTGCATGCGTGAGGCACTGGGTTCGATCCTCAGCACCACACAAAAGTAAAGATATTTGTGTCCATCTACAACTAAAATAATATTTTAAGAAAAAAAGTGACTTTGGACTTGTTGAAAAAAAGTGTTTTACTTCATGGCATGCTGGGTGTTTCAATATGTAAACACTATTTACCAACTTGGATAGAATTAATAAAGAAAGACAGGTTGAGGGGCCAGGGTTGTGGCGCAGTGGTAGAGCACTTGCCTAACACGTATGAGGCACTGGGTTCGATTCTCAGCACCCCATGTAAATAAATAAATAAAGGTTCATCAACAACTGGTAAAAAAAAAAAAAAGGTTGAGTAATAAGAACAAATGGTATTTACTAGTGCACTGTCTAAAGATCTGATATAGGGGAAATTATTGAAGGAGTTCTAGAATCTTCACTGAATACTTATTTCAGAAGGTTCAATTCTGAGAATGCTATCAGAAGCAATCACATTACCAGTAGTTCATTTTTCCCAGAGATCAATAGAGTTAGTGTTGGGATAGTACAAACTGGCATGCCAAGAACTCTTCCCAGACAACATTTATATAATCAGCTAGTTATTTTTAGGAAAATGGAATGAGATACTAGATTTACGTTCTTAATGTTATTGAGATAATTTAAACATTTTACTTTATAGGCTATGTTACTGTAAAAATGCAATTCATTTAGATATGGCTCTGTTATTATTCATATTTTTGATACATTTCTTCTAGTGTATGTATTGTAACATTGAATTCAAGCGCCTAATTCAAGTTACCAGTACAGGAAGATATAGTTGGCTGTTGATTCTTACTGTTACTTTTAGACAACTGTCCTTTTTTTTATGTTTCCACAAGCCATATAAATATTTTAACAAAACTGTGAGAAGTGAATAGCATGAGCAATTATCCAGACTAAGGCAAGAAAGAAAGTAGCTGTACTAGTGAATGACTCCTTGTCACTTATGTGTTTAAGGATAGTGCAATTAGGTTCCCTCTTGACCTTGTCACCAATTCCTACACTGTTCGAATGGTATGCTACCGATTTTATTGGGCATGCAAGTACTTGGTGATGGGAGGCTTAGCCCTACCTTCTGTAGGCAAAAAACTGGTTAAGAACAGACTGCACCAGTCATGTTTTCTCATGTGGAAGCCAGAGAGGAAAAAGGAAAAGAAAGGTGATGGGGGCGGGGGCATGAATCTCATGAAAATGGAAAAAATAATAGAAGAAAGGGTCTGGAAGAGGGAAAGGAAAGGGGAAATACTGGGGAATATTGGCCAAATTATATTGTTACATTGTATGCATGTATGAGTGTGTAACAACAAATTACACCATTATGTACAACTTATGCAGCAATATTGTGTGTGGGGAGAGGCAGGATTGACTTGTCTGATCACATGGTTCTTTTTAGGCTGGATTGCCATTCAACTAAATATGAATGTATATAGTAGTTACTCCTTCTGGTGTTGCTTTCCATGGTTTCAGTATTTATTCAAATGCATTCCAAAAATCTTAAATGGAAAATTTCAGAAACCATAAGTTTTAAGTAACTTTTTTTATAATAGGTTGTTATAAAATTGTTTTACTGATTGTTAATCTCTTACTATGTTTAATTTATAAATTAAATGTTATCATAGGTGTGTATAGGAAAAAATAACATACAGGGTTTGGTACTATTTGCTGTTTCAGGCATCCACTGAGACTGGGGATCTTGGAACACATACCCATCAAGGAAATCTAAAAACCACAATGAGATGCCACTTCATAGTAAGATACTTAAAATCAAAACAACTCTGGCTCAACAATTGTACTCCTATACTCCTATTTTACTAAACATTTGGGCAAGAGATATGTATGCAAAAAAGCCCACTGCTTACAATGGCAAAAAAGATGAGCTGGGTGCGGTAGCACACGCCTGTAATTCCAGCACTTTGGAAGGCTGAGACAGGAGAATTGCGAGTTCAAAGCCAGCCTCAGCAATGGTGAGGCGCTAAGCAACTCAGCGAGACCCTATCTCTATATAAAACACAAAATAGGACTGGGGATGTGGCTCAGTGGTTGAGTGCCTCTGAGTTCCATCCCTGGTACCAAAAAAACAGGACACTTTGGTTAAATTTATGTCATACACAACTTGAAAAATATTTATTGTGGGAAAATAAAAATTTATGTGGGAAAATAATATATACAATGTAGATGATCCTGTATGTACTTAAATAGATGCATGTTTTTATTTATGGATATTCAAAGAAATGGCTGGACAGATAAACACTAACTATTAAAATGGGTTTAGGGAGTTCAGTTTTTACATTGCTGTATTGATTCTATTTTTAAAATGAGCATATTTTCCCTTTTTTGGGCAGTATTGGGGGTCGGTCTCAGGGGTGTTTTACCACTGAGCTACATCCCCAATCTCTTTTTGAGATGGGATCTTGCTAAATTGTCCAGGCTATCCTTGAACTTGAGATCTTCCTACCTTCAGTATTTGGGATTACAGGTAAGTACCACTGCACCCAGAAGAGCATGTTTTACTTTTATAATAAGATATTAATAATAAAATTTATTTTTAGAATTTTTAAAAAAGATAATAAGAATTGATGAGAATGTAGAAAATTAGAACCCATGTGTATTGCTGTTGGGAATGTAAAATAGTACAATTGGTAATACTTTTGGTAATACATTGGTAGATCCTCAAAAGGTTAACTAGATCCCACATGAACATCTATCTACTCAAAAACTTGTACACAAATATTTGTAGCAGCATTACTCAGAGGGCAAACTGGCAGTCCATATGTCTGACAACTGACAAATGATAAAATACAGTATAAATAAAATGGAATATTCATTAAAAATGAGTACTGATACATGCTCACAACATGGAAGCATCTTTTAACATTTTAAATGAAAAGCCAATCACAAAAAACTACATAATTGATTCAAATTATATGAAAGGTCCAGAATAGACATTGATGAAGACAAAGTAGGTAAGTGGTTGCCAGGAGTAGGGAGAATGGGGAGTGACTGTTAAGAGTATAGGGTTTATTTTGGGGCTGTCAACTAAATTGACATGCAGTCACCAAAAGCCCTTACAGACAAAAACGTCAATTTAGCATAGAAGAGCCAAATCATCATGGAGTTATTTCATTCAGGATGAAGAAAAAGGGCACAATGCAGCATGTAAAAGGGCAGATTTTTCTAAGATCTGTAATAAAAGGACATGAAGGGTGGTATAATGCCAGTATTTCTAAACTATTCCACAAGGGAAATAAAGGTATGTGATACATTCTTGAAAAAGTGCATATTCATTGAACATCAGAAAGTCAACTAAACCCAATTGATTTCTCTACTGAATCAAGCTGAATACAGAAAGAATACAAATAGGACAAACTAGAAAAAATACAGCCCAGGAATACTTCAACACACTAAGGAAATGTCCATTGACAACACTTCAGGATGAAATCATTAAGATGAATTACTGGGCAAAATGAACTGTTATGCAAATATTTTGAGAGCATCAACACAAAATGGGCAGATGGAGATGAATTATTTTGTTTTTAGGGAAGTTTTTCAAGGAAATTAAAAATTATGAGTAAAAATCTACATGAATGTGGATTTTGACAACCCAGAGTTTGCTGTCCTAACAATGAATCCACATCAACCAGGTGAACTGATAAGTTTAATATGCTTATCATTTATACATAAAATTTAGCATCTGGCTTCAATACAATCCAATACACTAAAGTGGCCATCTGGCAAAATTTTTTTGGTATTATAATTTTGAATGTCATATTAGTATGTCTTTTAAAAATCAAGTTTTAGAGCTGGGCATGGTGGTGTTTCCTGTACTCCCTATCAGGAGGGTGAAGCAGGATTGGGAGTTCCAGATCCCATCTCAAAAAAAATACATTTAAATTGTATCTTCAATTTAGGGGTTTTCAAAAATCTACAATTTTTAAGTTTGATGCTTTTCATGATTGTACATTTATAGCTTGCTGAGTTAGTTATATTCAGCCATAGCCATCTCAGTTTCTCAGGAATTAGTATTGAGGCTTTTTCTTTTTTCGATACTGGGGATCGATCCCTGTGGTGCTTTACTACTGAACTACATTCCCAGCCCTTTTAATTTTGAGTCAGTCTCTGAGTTGCTGAGGTTGGCCTCAAAGTTGTGATCCTTCTGCCTCAGCCTCCCGAGTCACTGGTATTACAGGTGTGTGCCACTATACCTGGCAGTATTTATACATTGAGATCTATTAGTCTATGTACCTGAAATTTCAAAAGGAGCATTGTTAACTATAAGCCAGTGTTACTAAACAAGTTCATTCTCTGAGACAAACAACTGAAGTAAACTCAGACTTAAAAACTTTTTATTATTGTAGGTTTTTTATTCTAATTTATTTACGCCAGGGTTTGGTATTTTTCTAATTTTTGTCTTCTCAAATTTCTTCAAAGCAGGCCGGGAGACTGACCAAGCTTGTAAAATGAGCGGGAACTGAAGATGGGCCCTCTGGGAAAATAGGAGGTTGGGTAAACCATTGTGAATAATCTAGTTCATGACTGTCAACATTAACTAAAGTTAAAAATGCATTGGTAGAGATATCACTTCACATCCACTAGTATGGCTATTTGGTGAGAATGTGGAGAAATTGAGTGACCCTTGTACATCACTGAGGGAATGTAAAATTGTGCAACAAGAGAATCACATATAGCCCAGCAATCCACTCTTAGTATATTCAGAAGAACTGAAACCAGATTCAAACCAAAAACTTGTGCACAAATGTTTATGGCAGCACTAGTCAAAATATCCAAAAGACGTAAACCATACAAGTGTCCATTTAGATAAATAAAATGTGGTATATCCACAGACTATTATTCAGCCATAAGAAGGGATGAACTCTAAAAACATTCTAAGTGAAAAAGGCCAGATATAAAAGATCATATGGATTCCATTTAAATGAAATTCAAAAATAGGTAGATCCTTACCAGATTACTAGTTGCCAGGTGCTGGGGGAGGAGAGACTGGGGATTGACTGCTCAATGGGTACATATGTTCCTTTTGAGGTGATGAAAATGTTTTGGAACTAGATGGTTGTACAACATTGTGAATGCATTAAATGCAACTGAATTGTATTCATTAAAAAGGTTATTCTAGGGCTGGGATTGTGGCTCAGTGGTAGAGCGCTTGCCTCGTATGCGTGAGGCACTGGGTTCGATCCTCAGCACCACATAAAAAAAATAAATAAAGATATTGTGTGTCCATCTACAACTAAAAAAAAATTTTAAAAAAAAGGTTATTCTATGTGAATTTCATTTAAAAAATGCTTTGGTATCATCTTAGAATGTAGTGGTACTACTCTGAAATCACCAAGTTAATACAGTTCTAGTATCTCCAATATGTCCTTATAAAAAAGGACCAAAAACTTATCCATATGAATTGAAGCTCTTTTTTTTCAAAAAAATTTTTTTTAGTTGTAGATGGATGCACTATCTCTATTTATTTTTATGTGGTGCTGAGGATCGAACCCAGTGACTCACACATGCGAGGCAAGTGCTCTACCACTGTGCTACAGCCCCAGCCCGAATTGAAGCTCTTAAAATTCTTTCCTTCCCCAAAATAAAATCTAAACAGTGTTTCCTTTGAATACTATCTTAGGCAAAATATTAGAAATTTCAAAACATTTAAATGTTTTTGAATTATATTGATTTTAGAGGAAAGATTTTTTCCTAATGAGTTATTCATTTGGGTCTTATGTTAAACTAATATATGCAGTATTTTTTCATTATATTTTGGATTTGGATTTGACTCAATCAGATTAGTTTGCCTATATTTCAGAGCTAAAACGTGAGATCTAAAAATGACGTATTTTGACCACAGAGGTCTTCCCACAGTAGAGTTCCCATCTTTTCTCCCTTGTATTTTGCTCTTCAGTAATCTATCTCCTGTATGAAACCAGCACATTCTAATAAGATCATCGTTTAGTACTATCAGAAAAATAAAAGGAAATTTGAAACAACTGATTTTAGTATTCAAGATTTTAGAACACACATTGTAGCTAGAAATGATTTGTTTGCTAATGAATTATGAGTTATCAATGTATATATTTGCTGTAGTGGCAACTGTGCAAGAGTTCATTTTAACAGAATAACATGTCTTAAAATACTTGTACTCATTTATAGCTATAAGATTTTGAAATGTTAATTCCTGCAGCCAGAACTTAAACATTATAAAAAATTGTTAAACTTCCCATATTTATTACAATAAAATGTACTGAAAATTCCAAATGTAATAGAAAAATTCAATGACAAAGATAGTTTTAAACATTCCCAAATAACACTTTATCCTAATTTTTGAGTTGGCATGGTACTTATATAATTTTCTTAGTGTCACCCACCTTGTACTCCAATCATTATAACGTATCTGTGTACAAGAGATCTGCCTAGAGCATATGGCACTTGAAAATAACATTCCATTGTCCTAATATCTTGAAATACCTGCATATAATCTGATTACACTGTTTAGTCAGGATATACTAAATTCAGGATATGAAATATTTGGTGCTTAAGAGTTTTTCTGACTAGATTTCAATCTAGCTAGGACTTGTATAATATAGAACCTGTGTGCTCTTTTCATGGACATGGGTAATTATATCACATTTCTTTTTTTTTTTTTTCTTCATTTTTTTTACTCTTTTGCTGAGAAACTTGTTTTCTCTTGTTCCTATATAGCTCTGTCAACACGTGTATTTGGAAGCAGACCAAAACCAAAATTTTTAAAAGGAAGAAAAAGTATTTTGCAAAAGAATCAGATTCTAGCTTTATTTGCATATTTATAAACTACTGTTAAAATGCTCTTGAAAATGTTTTTTAAGAAGGCACAAGTTGGTAGCATTGATTTCTTTTGTTTTTTTCCATTTATAGCTCTTTCTAAATAAGATCATAAGAAACTGTCACTTTGCTGGGCACAGTGGCACACGCCTATAATCCCAGCGGCTGAGGAGGCTGAGGCAGGTGGATTATGAGTTCAAAGCCAGCCTCAGCAAAAAGTGGTGCTAAGCAACTCAGTTTCTGAATAAAATACAAAATAGGGCTGGGGATGTGGCTCACTGATTGAGTGCTCCTGAGTTCAATCCCCAGTACCCTCCTCCCAAAAAAAGGAAAAAAAGGAAACTACCACCTTAATCTTTCCCTTCACGTACTTATTTAAATACTTCAAGGTTTGATCTGAAGTGCAGGTAAAACTCTTTCATTCTCATACTTACTAAGAGTTAACAATACATCTGATAGCAGAATGTGAACACATAGAGTACATTATCTGAAGAGAATTCTTATGGTACTGGTTTCAGAGATAAGAATTTGAAACAAGGACTTTCATGACTGGAAAATCAGAGCTCTTCTTGAGGTGAGTAGGCTTTTAATACCTGAGTTAGAAATTAAACGCAGAAATATGAGAGAACACTGTAGTTATCTTGAAGATCAAAAAAGCAACAGCTCAGGCATTACAAATAAGGTACGGTGATAAATGAGTTAGTACAGCTTGGTTATCACTCTAGGCTGCACATTAATACAACTGATTGTAATTTCTAATCATAGAGAGTTTGGCTTTCTATTTAAATCTTCTTTTACAATAAATTATATAAACAGTGTTTTCTGTAACTCAAATTATAATGGTCATCTATAAAAGTAGTAGTTTCTTATTCCAGATATGCTCAAAATCCAAACTACTTATTTTTTCCCTATTTATAAAAACTGAAAATTTTGAAAATGCTTCTGGCATAGAAATGCTGAATGAGTTTATCCAAAGGTTTAAGTCCATATCAGTAGGCATTTTCTCAAAAATAATGTATTGTGCTATATTCTCTACTATCATCTGGTCAAATACCCTGTTGTCTTAGGTTTTTTGTGGGCAAGAATAATTAAAGAAAATGGGATCAAATGTTGCTATTCACTTTGAATACTAAATTGTGCTTACATCCTACAAATTAAAATGAGCTGCTGTATGAATGAGAATATAAATTTTGTCCATTTTTACCATACATTAACAACAAAAATACTAAAGAAAATGAAGACACTGGAAAATGTCTTGAAATGTCAATGAAAAATGGAAGTAGGTTGCAGTGGTGCATGCCTATAATCATAGCTACTTGGGAGGCTGAAGCAGGGGAACCCCTCAAGGCCAGCCTGGGCAAGTTAGACCATCTCAAAATCAAAAGGGCGGGGGATGTAGCTCAATGACAGCACTTGTCTAATATGTGGGTGCCTCTGGGTTGGAGCCCTAGTACTCGAAAAGAAAAGAAAAAGAAAAAAACAGAAGCAGTCAACAATAACAATTTTAATCTTTTGTCAAAACTGAAATTGTAATAAACTGCTGACCAAATTGAGGTAGAGGTAGAACCTAATGTTATTCCATGTGTCAGAATTTAGGTCTTTCACCTTAACCTGTATGCATTTTTTCATCTAATTATATAAACATGATTCAATCTGAAATGTGTCATGAAAAAAAAATTAAAAGATTATTCAAATGGTACTTAAAACATTCTTAATTACTAAATTAAAAATCATTTATAAAAATGTACACAATATTTGAACTTTCTTCTTTCTCCATAAATATATTTGCTTTTCCTCCAAGTGTAGGGAGAAAAAAGGGTCTATATGATGCAAACATAAATAGCCTTGTAACAAAGACATCTGGAACATAAGTAGTAAGGAATGAACAGAAAGTTTCACCATAGTGTCTGGATTTCCTCTTTGAAAGTTACATATAAGCTTTGATTCAAATCAAATTTTCTACAAAGTAGCTAAATTTCCTTTTTAGACTTAAATTCCATTGAACAGAAATCTATTTCCATTTTAGATCACATACGAGTGCTATATGATCAGAGGGATGGGAAACACTAGGTAAGGCCTGGTGGGTGGTAACTTCTTCATGACTAGGTAATGGAATCACCTGTTCAACCTCTAAAGCATGTAAGTCAATGAAAATGTAATCTAGACATCCATGAAAGCCACCAACATAATTGGTGTATGCAGGTTCACCACAAGCGCTTTTCAGTTTGAAGAAATGTGTTAGAGACATGTTGCATCTTTCCTCTTCCCCATTGGAAGCCCAGTCTTCATGATCCTCTGGAATGTTGCCAGTGATGACAAAATGATACATTCCTGTTGATGGTGTACTATTAAAATCCCCACAAAATACGACTGGTATGCCAGGATACAGATCACATGAGACATGTCTAATATGAGCCAAAGCTACTGCCATTTGAATGAGACGAATGTACCCACCTATGAATATAAAAAACATTAATGTAAGTATTTTTTAAAGTAGTCTTTAAAAAGAGGAAAGAAAAACTATTGCATATGGGTGACAATATATATGTATAAAACAACTTTAGTAACAGTGTCACCATGTTTGAGCCACAAAAAACAAATAAAACCTACCTTTTGGATGCCAGTAGAGATGGGTATTAGCAACACATATCTTTTTAGATAAGTCCTTTGTAGATTGAAGAACAGAAACCTAAAATAAATGGAAAGTGCCAAGAGTTCAACTGGTGTCTGTCAATCTTCTGAAGATTTTTTTAAATCTAAAACTATATGATAGACATTTTATTCCATATCCTTCCCTTGATGAACTGATATCAATTATGAAATTATAAGTTTTAGGATATATATGAATAGGATTCAGTAATGTAGTTTTTTATTTTTTAGTTATAGGTGGACACAATATCTTTACTTTTTTGTGGTGCTGAGGATTGAACCCAGTGCCTCATGCATGCTAGGTGAGCACTCTACCATTGAGCTATAACCCCAGCCCCATCAGTAATGTATTTTAGTAGTCTGACATATTATAGATGAGAGCATTAAGGTTGGAGACTGTTTTCTAGTGGGCAGGGGCAGGCTTTGGAGTCAGATGGACCTATGTTGGAATACTCAACACAGCAGTATGACATGGAGAGACACTTCTAAGCTAGTTTCATAATGGCAAAAGAGACTATATCCTCACCTAATGGAGAACTGAAGTGTGTATTCAATTACATAAATTTACAAAGAGGTGCATAAAACACAGGTGCTCAAAAAAAAAAGGTAGCTACTCTTTTTACTTTGAACAAAACCAATGACCTCAAAATTCTGGACAGTGAACAGATTTCTAAAAACAAAGATAGCTTTAAGTAGCAGTTAACAGCCCAGTGATGATGGTTATATGTATAGTTAAGAATCCTGGGGGCTGTGGTTTTGGCTCAGTGGTAGAGCGCTTGCCTCGCACGTGTGAAGCACTGGGACGATCCTCAGCACCACATAAAAAATATATTGTGTCCATTTACAACTAAAAAATAATAATAAAAAAAAGAATCCTGGCTCCATGTTTGTGTGAATATAGGTAAGTAAATTTGACTAATTATAAAATGAGAATAACATCTGTAAAATGGGAATAGAGGGATTAGTTTGAAGATCAAATGCTCCAATGATAAAGACTACTAGTTTAGGGCTGAGGTTGTGGCTCAGTGGCAGAGCGCTTGCCTCGCATGTGTCAGGCACTGGGTTCTATCCTCAGCACCACATAAAAATAAGTAAACAAAATAAAGTCACTGCGTCCATGTATAACTAAAAAATATTTTTAAAAAAGACTACTAGTTTATAGTTATGAAGCACGTCATAAAGGTCACGAAGCACTTTAAGTACTTAGATTGTGAAGGTACCAAGGAAATCCTTATTTGACCTGCATGCAGCATAGAAGGCACACTAGAGTGCTCAATAAATGCTGAATAAACTTTGTACAGGAGCAAACATACATTTCAATAAAATTTGGATGATTTCAATCATAACTTTTGCTGCCCTCCCTCTACCCCGCCTTCCAGGCCCCTAAAAATGAGTAAATATGAAAAAAGAGAGGTAGAGCTACTTCACCTGAAGGACAGAAGATCTCTGGAGCACTCTTTCCTGTGCCAATGGGTGCAAAACTAGTTTCTCCAGCAGTTCTTTGTGAAGTGGGTCAGACTCCAGGGCTTCTTGGAAAGAAATGTCATGCTGGCTAAGGAGGCTGAACTTTGACTTCCGATAAAAAGTGGCCAGGCCTTCGTGCTGCTTGATTCGAAACACGCCCTCCAGCCCGAAAGCCTCGAGTGCGGGTACTAAGCTGTCCGAAAACACAGCGCGGTCAACCTCCTGCAAACAGATGAGGTCCGCATTGTAGCCTGTGAGTTCCTTCTGGATAAGGTTCTGGCGGTAGTCGAGCTCCAGGGCATAGGGGGCACAGTATGGGTACAGGACAGTCCGCGAGAACTCAGTCTGGGCGTACGTGTCTGCCAGAATGTTGTAAGAGACAGTGCGGATGAGAGCGTCCTCTGTCACTTTCTTGGTGTAGAGATGCCGATGGTCAAAAGTGCAAGTACCAGGCCCGGCCTCCACTGGACACACACTTTCCAGTTCCCTGCTCGGCCCGAAACGCTGTCCATTGCCGGGAGTGCAGTGAAGTTTGAGCCGTAGTCCGATGTCAGCATTGGACGGGGTATAGACGCGCTCATTCACACCCGTCTCGGTCCAAGTAGAAGATGGCGAAGAGGGAGACAACGACGAGGGGCCACCAACTTCAGGCTCCGCCGTGCCAGGCTTGGCTTCCTTGTACCAGCGGAAGAGAGAGCCGGACGGATCCCCAAATTCAAGGCTGAGCTTGGGGCACACGGGGAAGCCGGCCATGATGTAGCGCGGCAACTGAAGCTCGGTGAAGGCGGGCGGGTTGCGCTCCACCTTGTACTTGACATCACCAATCTGCAGCACTGCGCCGTCCTGCCAGGCGTCCACGTTGAGCACATCCTCAGCCACTGCCTCCTCTCGGTAGTACAGCCTCACCACGGGCTCGCAGGCTGCAGCCGTCTCCGACCCAGACCCTGCACAGGCCGCGCCGCCGCTCGCGTTGGGACGGTTTTTCCTGCTCTTTTTAGCTGCGGCTGCTTTAGCGTGGCCTTTGAGGGCGTTGGTAGCAATCCGGTTGAGGGCCCGACCCAGCGGCTCGCTCTGGTCGCGCTGCATGTTCTTGTGGCTGCCGTCGGCCAGCGCAAAAGACAAGCTCAGCTTGGGCTCCGAGGGCACACAGCGCACTACAGCGCGCTCCATCGCGCCTGCCGCCTTTTCAGTAGCCGCCTCAGTCCGGCTGCGCTGCTTCACCGCCGTCCGGACCCCACGAAGCACGGCGCGGGCGCCGGGGAGCCTCCACATGAACCTGGCAACCCAGAGGCTCACAACACCAGCAGCCAAGCAGCCACCCGTGTTAAGTGGAGACTGAGAAGCTACAGCCGCCGCCTCCGGAACCCATTCAGACCCAGCTACTTCCGGCTGGCGAGGAGAAGGCGCACAAAGCTCCCGTCGCGCACTTTCGCTACGCCTGCTTATCTGCTCCTTCCCATAGCGATGCTTGTCTCTAATTACTAGCAAATTAATTTTTATATTAAAACAGAGTTAGATTTATGGAGGTGAAGGAAATATATATGCTAGAGAGAAATATCGGACTCCAAATTTTGTTGAAAGTGCATGCTGGGAGCCGAAGGGGAAGGTGGACCAAACCGGAAGTGGCTGGATGGTGTCACAAGCTCCACTTTGCGAAAGAAGGCAGGCGCTGAGCGGGTTCTCTGACAGCATTTTCTTCATACTCCTGGGGCTGGACTGAGTGAGGGCGTGGGGGTCCACATCGGGATCGCAAGGCTCTCTGAGGGCGTGGAAAGCGTTGCTCATTTCCTCTCCATGGTATTGTCCATCCTGCTCGCCTTTTTCTGAGGTGTGGTGGGTTCAACTCTGGCAGGGCTGGCGCCTAGACGCCCAACTGAGTCCCTATTAATAACCAATATATGTAAACTCCCATTTAGTGAGCGTTGACCATGCTAAAAACGCTGCACACTTGGTGTCTATTTAAGCCTCACAATTTTTGTGTGGTAGGCTTTATCCGTCGCTTAGAGATGTGAGGCTCAGAGAGTGTTACAAACCCGCTTAAAGCTACAGAGAGACAGCTTAGTAAACGAACAGAAACACATGTTAGCGGAAAGCTGTTTATTTTTAGTTGGCAAAGAGGAAGATCTTTTCTTTTTAGAGTCGCCAGATTTAGCAAATAAAAATCCAGGACTCCCGATTAAGTGAATTAAAGAATGATAATGAGACATACTTATATCTAAATTTTTTTTTTCTGAAATTCAAACTTAACTGATTTTATTCCATTTCTCTTAAAACCCTTGAAGTAAGATGATCTTGGTTGGTTTGTAGACCAGAAAGAAGTCCATTCTAACTTGAGCACTGAGCCTAGGGAAGAGTAGCAGTTTGGAAAGTCACCCACTACATTGAGTGAGCATGGTAAGCCACAGTACGAAGGGTTGCGTTTTCTACTTACACAGAGGAAACGAACCTTTACTGTAATGACGGTATCAGAAGATCGAGTATCTGGCGGGGAGCAGGCATCCCCCTGAGAGAAGTTACAATCAGCATTTTATTCTCTAGAGTGCGAGATTCCTCCTCAGGTTTCTCATTGGCTGAGCACTATGAGGTGTATGTTTTAAGAAAAAGAGAAGGCATTGGAGTAGTTTTGCTTGCAGTTTTGAAAAATAATTTTAACTTTCATTTTTCTCAAAGGAGGAAAGCTAATTGCTGCTTAATTATGGAGGGGAGTTTTTTTTAAATTTTTTTTTTTTAGTTGTCGATAGACCTTTATTTTTTTCATTTATTTATATGTGGTGCTGAGAATTGAACCCAGTGCCTCACATGTGCTAGGCAAGCACTCTACTACTGAGCCACAACCCCAGCCCTGGAGGGAAGTTTTTGGTATTCTAATTTTCATTGGCTTCCATATAGTTTTGTTTCACAATTTTCATAGAGCCTTAATAACCCGGGAAGGTCTGGGCATGTGATAGAGAGCATGCCAGAGATCCTGTGTTCCATACCCAGCACCACCAAAAAGAAAAGAAAAAAAGGAAAAAATCAAGCCGGGTGCGATGGCGCAGGCCTGTAATCCCAGTGGCTTGGGAGGCTGAGGCAGGAGGATCACGCGTTCAAAGCCAGCTCAGCAACAGCGAGGCACTAAGCAGCTCAGTGAGACCCTGTCTCTAAATAAAATACAAAAGAGGGCTGAAGATATGGCTCAGTGGTTGAGTGTTTCTGAGTTCAATAACCAGTATCCTCCCCCCACCAAATCAAATACACATATCCAGGAAGGCATTGTATAATTAAAAACATTTTGTTGAGATTTTTTTCTGATACTTTTTCTTTTGAAATTGAGGTATAATTCATAAACATAAAATTCACTGTTTTCAAATATATAGTTCAGTGGCTTTTAGTACTCACATACAAATTTGTGCAACCATCATGCTAGCCAATTCCAGAACCTTTTTGTCATCCCCAAAAGAAATAGCACACTCACCTGCAGTCAGTCTCCATTCCCACTTACCCCAGCCATTGGTAACTACCACTCTACTTTGTGTCTCCATGGATTTGCCTATTCTGAACATTTAAATAGAATCATATAATAAGGGGCCTTAGTAGGCTTCCTTACTATTTTCTTTTCTTGCCACTAGGAATTGACACAGGAACCCTTTACCATTGAGCTACATCTTCTGTCTTTTTTTTTTTAATTTTGAGACAAGGTCTTGCTAGGTTGCTGAGGGTCTCACTAAATTGCTGAGGCATGCCTCAGCTTCCCAAGTCATTGAGATTACAGGTGTGCGCTGATAGGCCTGACTATTATGATGGTCCCCCAACTCCCTCACTCCATACTAGGGATTGAACCTAGAGGTACTTTACCCTGAGCTACATCCCTACCCTTTTTTATTTTTTATTATGAGACAGGCTGTTGTCCAAGTTAAGTTGTCCAGGCTGGTCTTGAACTTTTAATTCCTCTGCCTCAGACTCCTGAACCACTGCGATTACAGGGGTGCACCGCAACGCTTGGCTTTACTTAGAATATTTTCAAAGTTCATCTGTATTGTAATATGTATTAGTGTTTTGTTTCTTTTTAATGGCTGAAAAGCATTCTGTTGCATGGTTATACCACATTTTTTTTTATCCATTTTCCCATGGGAAGATTTTAATCAGAGAAGTAAACTTTCATGATATGTGTTTTAAAAAACAATTCTGAATTCAGAATAGAGAGTGGATTATTTGTAGGACAGGAGTAAACAGAGCAGCTGAATAAATGGTAGGACATTTACAGGGATGGGAAATATTGGAATTAGAGTACATTTGCAGAAGAAAATCAGGAGACTTGTCTAGACCATATTAAATTTTAGATATTTATTAGGTCCTAGGAGGTTATGCCTCATATCCATAGGCAGTTGGATATGAGCCTGGATATGGAAAGTTCAGGCCTAAGAAGACCTGCTCTTAACATTTGAGAGGTCTAGGGCAAGTGTCTAAATGGAGGTCCACATAGCATTTTAAGTCAAGCTATTAAATAGGATGTGTTCAGTTTTTCTATTTTGAAAGTATATCTTCCGAAAGACCTGAAAGACCAGACTGGATTTGAATTGGGGATTGCTGGTGTTCTTTTCCAGGGGTACTCTACCACTGAGCTATATCCCTAGCACTTTTTTTCTTTTTCTCTTTTTTCTTTTCTTCTTTCTTTCTTCTTCTTGAGACAGGGTTTCACTAAGTTGCTTAGGGCCTTGCCAAGTTGCTGAGGCTGGCCTTGAATATGCAATACTCCTGTCTTAACCTCCCGAGTTGCTGGGATTACAGGCATGTGCCGCTGTGCCAGTCTTTGTTGGTCTTCTTAAAGTTCTGAGCCAGACCATGCATCTATAGGTGAGTTAGTCCTTGCTCATGGTACTGGGAGTTCAGTCCTTGCCTCTATTGCCAATCCAAAAATGAGGACAAAGTTTTTTAAAAAAAGAAAAGAAGTTTTATTTATTTGCTATCAAAGGAGAAACACAGGATACTACTGTCCCAGACTTACTCAAGGTAAGAAGCAGATAAGTCTCCAGTTTATAGGACCCATATTAGCAATTCTGAATTTTGAAATGTCATTTTTCTTGTCCCCAGTATTTTCTTCAAGCAGCTTCGCAGAATCTAGTCAATCTTAAAGTAGCTTATTTATGCAAGATAAAAAAGTTCCATTAGGAAATTTGATTTTCCTTCTGGCAAGCTGATATAATTTAATCCTATGACAGTCTCAATCCTTGTTTTGAGACATACCACGGAAATGTCACAGTTGTAGTTTTTTTAATATTTCAGCTTTTGGAAAGAGAAAAGTACCCATAAAATGGTACCCATAAAAGTACCCATAATGAAACAAATATCCTTTGACTCCTAACTTCTGTGCATACATGTTGATGAATATATATTCTTTTCCCAGTTTTTTTCACAGATAGGAACATAGTATACCCATGGTTCAGACCTTTATCTTTTCACTTCACTCTTTTCACCTTTCTGTTTTTAAAACCTTGTAATTTTTTAAAGAGGTGTTCTGAAACTGTCAAAATTCCCATTAAAAGTTTATTTTGAATTCACAGACTTGAAAAATAATACTTAATAATTAGTATGCTTGAAGCTATATTTTATGAGGTTAAGTCCTAGCCTCATGTTAGTTATAATTATATAATTGATCCTCAGAATTGGAAGACTGAGTTGATATTATGCTTTCCTTGACCTCAAAAAGACGAAGGGCTATCAGAAATAGTTTTATTTACCCATTCTTATTCTATGTCCAGAAACAATCTAACTTTTACCAGTTGTGATTGATGGAGTTATTCTTGTTAACTCCAGGATTGAAAGTTCGATATTTATGTATGAAAGACTACTTATTTTATACCTTCACTTTGGTTAATGACATTGGCAGTTAATCACAAATATCATTAATATACATGTATCAGTTTTTAAAAATATTTTTTAGTTATACATGGACACAGTGTCTTTATTTGGTTTACTTATTTTTATGTGGTGCTGAGGATTGAACCCAGTGCCTCACACGTGCGAGGCAAGTGCTCTGCCACTGAGCCACAATCTCAGCCCTACACGTATCATTTTTTTGCTTAAAGTCAACATGATATTGTAATTTTGAGTGATAGCATTCAGAAGTTTTGAGATTTGATAATACTACTTCAGGGTATTTCCCCATATGTTCAGAACTCAATAATTTCCATTCATCTCTTTTTAAGGGATCATCTTTTTTATTTCTTTGTGGTTTTTATTTAATATGCTATGTAACAGTATATTCAATATGTAATACACTAAAATTAATTGGTGTATATAATTAATTTGATATATCAGCAATCAAAATTTAGTTTGAAGAAAAATTCAAAGAATCTACATAAAATCTATACAGGCTTTACTTCAGAAATTACTCTTCAGTGTGTGAACTGATTTCTTTCCCCTGCACTCCCATTATTTAAAATATATTTTTTATTTTGATATCAGATTTTGCAATGTAGCCCAGGTTTGTTTTAATCTCCTGGGCTCAAGCGATCCTTTCTGCCTCAGCCTCCCAAGTAGCTGAGACTGTAGGTACATACCACCATGTCTGGCCTGCACTCCCATTTTAAATTTTGGAACCAAGAGTATATACTATTAAGCATACCAAATTGGTCTTACAAGTTTTCTAGCATCTTCAAAATTTCTATTATAAAGAAGAAACTTTTGGGCTGGGGTTGTGGCTCAGTGGTAGAGTGCTCACCTTGCACATAGGAAGCACTAGGTTTGATCCTCAGCACCACATAAAAATAAATAAAATAAAATAAAGGTATTGTGTCTATAACTAAAAAAAATTTTAAAAATAAAGAAGAAACTTGATAAATTACTGGAGAATCAATCACATTTTCATATCATATCCATAAATGTTTTTTAAATAATTAGGTTTTGTGGAATGTATGTATTCTCTCATACACAGTATTTTTAACCTTTAGGTTCATAATGAGAGCTTTTAGGGAAGGATTTTGAGCTGCAAATTAATATGTTTAGATAGTTAATTTCCTTTTATTCAAAGAATCTATCAAATTCCTAGCTGACATTTTTGTAGAAATTTAAAAATGATTCTAAAATTTATGAGAATACAAAGTGCCTAGAATAGCCAAAACTAGTTCTTTTTATAAGAGAAAAAAAAATTGGAAGAGTAACACTACCCAATTGTAAAACTATAACTGTTCTTAGTAAAACTATAGTAATTAAAATATTGTGGTATTGGTATATAGGTAGGACTATAGATGAATGAAACAATTGCGAGTTCAGAAATAAACCTTTGCATTACATTATAGTCAAGTGATGAATTTTTTTAAAAAATTGAGACAGAGTCTCACAAAGTTGCCCTGGCTGGTCTTGAGCTAGTGGGCTCCCATGATTCTCCAGCACCCTCCTGAGTAGCTGGGATCACAGGTATACAACACCATGCCCAACTAGTGAAGTAATTTTTTTTAAAAAATATTTTTTAGTTGTAGGTGGACACAATATCTTTATTGATTTATTTTTATGTGGTGCTGAGGATCGAACCCAGTGCCTCCCGCATGCGAGGCAAGCGCTCTACCACTGAGCCACAATCCCAGCCCGTGAAGTAATTTTTTAAAAACAAAGGTGCCAAGGCAACTCAGCTGGGAAAAGGACAACCTTTTCAGTAAATGGTACTGCAACAATTATATATTTAGATGCAAAAATGCACTTGGATCTATATGCAGAATTAACCCTATACAAAAATGACATCATTTATTGTCACCATATACAAAAATTAATTCTAAATGGATCATACAGCTAAGTAAACAAAATTAAAAGAAAACATAGGAGAAAATCTTCATGATTTCCTGTCTTTCATAGATGACTTCACTATCACAATTTATAAAAGAAATGATACACTGGGCTTTATCAAAGTTAAAAACTTTTGCTTTTCAAAAGATACCATCAAGAAAAGGATTAGAGGGGCTGGGATTATGGCGCAGTGGTAGCGTGCTCGCCTAGCACGCATAAGGCACTGGGTTCGATCCTCAGCACCACATAAAAATAAAATAAAGATATTCTGTCACCTACAACTAAAAAATAAACATTAAAAAAAAAAAAAAAAGAAAAGGATTAGACAGCCGAGTATAGTGGCACATACCTTTGATCCCAGTAACTTGGGAGGCCGAGGCAGGAGGATTACAAGTTTAAGGCCAGGCTGGGCAATTTAGCAAGATCCTGTCTCAAAATTTTAAAAAAGGCTATAGCTCAGTGCTAGAGTGCCCCTGAATTCAATCCTCAGTACCCCAGTATTGGGAAGGAAAAAAAGGGATAGACAGTTGAAGGGTGAAGCTCAGTGATGGAGTGTTTTGCTTAGTATGCACAAGACTTTGGGTTCAGTCCCTAGTACTGGAACAAAAAATTGGATAGGACAGGAGAATATATTTACAAATTATCTGATTAAAACCTTTATAGCCAGAATGACTATATATGTGTGTGTGTGTGTGTGTGTGTGTGTGTGTATACACATATATCTTAAAAGTTAATGATGAAAAAGTTAAATAATCCAATTTAAAAGTGGACACAAATACATTCTACTGTCATGTATATCTAAAAAGAAAAAATGAATTTGTTTATTTTTTTAGTTGTAGATGGACACAATATCTTTATTTTATTTATTTTTATGTGGTACTGAGGATCAAACCTAGTGTCTCATGTATGCAAGGCAAGCACTCTACCACTGAGCCACAATTCCAGCCCCCCCAAAATAAAATTTTTTCAAAAGATTTGAATAGACATTTTCTCAAAAAAGACATATCATGGGCTGGGGGTATAGCTGAGTAGGGGAGCACTTGTCTAGCATACATGAGGCCCTAGAGTAATCCACAGCAAAGGAAAGAAAAAAATAGTGTGTCCATGGCACATGAAAATATAGTCAATAACAATAGTCATTAGGTAGGAGTGGGGGATTGACTGCCCAAGGAAATTTCTGCAGTGATGGAAATTTGGATTTTGGTAATGATAACTTAGTTCCTCAACTTTACTTTAAAAATCATTGAATTGTCTTCTTAAAAGTGGTGAATTTTATGGTATGTAAATTATACCTAAACAAAGCTGTTAAAAAATGTGCATTGTACTAGTCAGGATTCAATGTGGGAAGCAGAACCAGTAAGAGATTTTTATGCATATTTTATGTATATGTACTTATATATTTATTTTTACATATTTACACACACATATGGGCTTATTTATTACAAGGAATTTACTTATGCAGTTTTGGGGGCTGATAAAGGAAGATCTGTATGGCAGGCTGTCAGGAAGAGAAGATCCAGAGAAGAGAAAACAATTATAGACACAACTGTTGTTTGGATTCCAACTCAGGGTATGACTAAACCTTTTTTTTTTTCCCCAACAGTTTAGCATGCACCTTTATTAACATATAAATGAAATCTCAAAAGGATACACTTTTATCAATGCACAGAAATGTAGTTTATGCAGGATGAATAGGATAATTATCAGGTCATGTTGCAGAAATACTAAAAATATCTCAATTTATAGTTTATAGCATAATAAAAATCAAAAATGTTCAAGCTTGCAAGATTAGCTGATATCCATAAAACTGCATTCTTCAATCAACACAGAGAACACAAGTATTGAACTTATAATATGCATTGGTTTCATATTCCAAAAGCAAAAAATTGTTCAAGGCTTTGTGAAAACATGACTATTTAGAGTTTGAGTATTAATCGTATAACTTTATCTCTCACCTCAGGATCACTGTGCTCTGTTAAGTCTTAGGGTTTCTGACCAAATCCTTTTGCTTCCTGGAATATGGAAATTAGTTCAGATTTAGTGAACTTTTCCTTGGTAAACAGCTTTGCCTTTTTTTTGAATTGGAAGTTTATATTCTCAAATATTTCAATGATACAAAGAATATTGGCCTTTGACTCCTTGTTAAAGAACGCAACCAGTGATGACAATACTTCAGCACTGATCAGTTAGTTCTCTTGTATTGGCTTGATTTTTAGACAAGCACGAAACCACTTCTAAAACATAAAACTTGGTTTTGACACTTCCTTTGTTCAATAATGTGAGGAAATTTAGAATATAACTGTCAATCATGTGGTGATTTTCAAATTTCACACTCAGGTACACTAATAATAATTTTAGTCCACCCAGTTGTACAGGGGAATTCAAAGGATAAGAGATTATGTCCTTACAAATTTGATGTATATATGATTCTTCCATTTTTGGTTCTTCAGAAGATTTAGAGCTGTCATTTGCCATATTTAAAGCTTTAGGGTGTTCTTTAACCTTGGGATTATTGACCAAGTTTTCAATCATAACAGTAATACCAACGTCATGAATTATATCTTGAGTAAATGGGTAAGCAGGACTGATACCCATTATCATAGTAGCTATTTCATGAGCGAAAGGATCCTTAGTTAACTTAAGTAGGTCAACAAGTTTATCAAACTCTTTAGGCTCTAAACTAAAGGTATGTGATTTGCAGCAGCAGGCCCTTGGATTAGGCCCATACTTTTCCCTTTGCCTCATCTGTTTTTTGATCTCAGCTAAATTCTGGAAGTAAGGCCCATTATAAGGTGGAATCTTGATCAGAGGACGAATACCCAGAGGAGTTTCCATCAAGGTTGCAACCAAGTTCCTGTTCCCTTCTGGAGGCAATGTTGCTTCACCTCACTCAACTGGGACTACCACAATATACCTGGCCTTTGACCATGCTGTTGCTTTTTGTTTTGTAGTGAGTTTGGGGTTGTGTGTGGGTGTGGGCTCTTCCTGTATCTTAGGTGGGGGTTTATAAACTTGAGGAGGGATCTCTTTAGGCCAGAACCAAGACCCTGCACAAGGCTCTTTTCCATTCCAGAACCAGGAGCAGACATTTTCTTCATCCTCATCAGTGGACTTGATTCCAGTACCAGCTTAGTTCTCAGCCCTGGACTTATTGCTGGTCTCTTCCTATATATCAGGCCTGGACCCATTATTGGCCTTATTATCAGCCTTGGCAGAAGACCTCATGTTTGCCTCACTGCCTGCTGCACAATCCTTGACCTCAGATTTAGTTACCAAACTAAACCTAGAAACAGGCATGGCCTTTGACTTGGTTTCAGGCACTATACCAGGCTCTGCCAGGAGTTCTGCCTTAGTCTCAGCTGTGAGTCTAGTATCAGTCATATCTTTGATTTTGCTCAGTTCCTTTGTCACAGCCACAGGCTCAATGTAGGTCACTATTTGTGTCCTGGCTGTTGCTCCATCACCAGCTTTGGCCTGGCTTACTAATTCTGCTTTTGGTTCTGTCTCAACTACTGCCTTGGGCTGAGTCGTCATTCTAGCATTGGCAGGGCCCCTGATTTTAGCTTTCAGGCCATCCTCAGCCTCTTCTCTATCTCTTGCTCTACCTTTGAGCCAATCATGATCCAAGTTAAAGGCAAAACTCTTTAAAGCCCCCACTGAGCCGGGTGTGGTGGCTCAAGCCTGTAATCCCAGCACTTAGGGAGGCTGAGACAGGAGAATCGTGAGTTCAGTGCCAGCCTCAGCAATGGCGAGGTGCTAAGCAACTCAGTGAGACCCTGTCTCTAAATAAAACACAAAATAGGGCTGGGGATGTGGCTCAGTGGTCGAGTGCCCCTGAGTTCAATCCCCAGTACCAAAAAAAAAAGCCCCCACTGGACCACTGTCTCAGCCTTGACTGAAGGTCTGTCCCAAGTTGGTGTTTTCATACGAAGTCCAGTAGTCACTCAGTCCCCTTTCCAACTACAGGTTCTGCCAATGATATAAACATGCTGAGGATGCTCACTCAAGGTAAGGAAGGATGGCTGTGCCTGGGAGCATCCCTGTAGAGAGTGGTGGTCTTCAGCCACTCTAAGGACACCAGATCTGCCATTGAAGTTGGACCTGCCTTGCTTGGATCAGAGGCAATTTTCTTATTTCATTTTCTCAAGTAATGCTGATGACTGGACTTTTTAAAAAGGAATTCTAGCCAGGCGCAGTGGTGCATACCTGTGATCCCAGTAACTTGGGAGGCTGAGGCAGGAGGATCTCAAGTTCAAAGCCAGCCTCTGCAAAGCGAGGCGCTAAGCAACTCAGTGAGACTCTGTCTCTAAATAAAAGGGCTCAGGATGTGAACTCAGCCCCTGAGTTTAATCCCTGGTGCCTCTCCCCACCAAAAAAGGAATTCTATTGATTGAGGCAAACCCATAAAAGATAATCTCCCTAGGTTAATATCAATTGGGGATTCGAATTATATCTGCAAATTTTCTTTATTGCAGCACTAAACTAGTGTTTGAATAACTGGGAGAAAATGTGTGTATCATACAAAAGATTGCTGCCTTCCCTTTAGTCTTTACAGTTAAGCCTAATTAGATTAGCACTCAAAAGACTGTCACATACTTCTAAAAGTATTTTGTTTTCTACAGAAAGATAGTTTGCTTTTATAAACTACCAGGATGAGCTGGGCATGGTGGCACACGCCTGTGATCCTACAACTCAGGAGGCTGAGGCAGGAGGATCACAAGTTTGAGGCCAGCCTCACCAGCTTAGCCAGGCCCTAAGCAATTTAGTGAAATCTTGTCTCTAAATAAAAAATAATAAAAAGGGTTGGGGATATTGCTTAGTGCTAAAGCACTCCTTGGTTTACTCCCTGATACCCAAACAAACAAAAAACCCACAAATAAAAAAACTATCAGGACATTCTATTTGTTCATTCATTCACTTAAATGACATTTTTGGAACACTTACTGTGTGTCAGACACAATAGTGTAAGGCTGTGTAGGGAGGGCCCAAAATGGTGATAGTTAGGCTTCCTTATCAAAGTTTCTGGCAGGCTGTTTTTAGCATGTAACCAAACTCACAGACACCTTGATTCAGCATATGTACTCAAGGTCATAAACATTTGCTTGTGAGCATGCATTCACTTATGCACCTGTTGGCAATGTGCCTTCTTTGTCTGGCTTGTGTATTAAAAAGGCCCATGGAAGGACTCAAGGGGGCTGAAATCGGGTTGGGGTTACTGCTGTCTCCAAATAAAGCTTGAATACTCTCCCAACGGCATCTTCCTTCACCTGCTGGGATCCTGAATCTCTTTCCCAGGGTATGAGCCTCAGCAGGATAGCAGGATAGGCTATACGCTCACTGAAAAAAGAGTTGTTTTTTTTTTTCCGACCTGGTTACTGGCACAGAGAAAGTACTCAAATGTTTGTCAAATTTGCTGGCCTCAACAATTTTGTGATTTGTCTGCCTCAGCTTCCCCAATCTCTGGGATTATAGGCATGTGCCACAGCGCCTGGAACTGTGGGGACACTCCAAGACTTGATTCTCCTCTGAGAGTAAGCATTACATAAACCTATTTATTTTCTAGCGGATTAAAATTTCTAGTCACGCAGTTTTTCATAGTTTGAAGATCCTGATTTCCAGAACCCCTTCTGGGGAAAGGCAGTTAGGCAATCTGACTCACTCACCCTCCATTTACTTGAGTAATGAATTATTGTTGTGACATGTGATCTAAATCTGTCGTGTCTCATAACAGGCTCTCCAGGCAACCTTCATTCAGCCCTTCTGGCAGCAGCCACGGGGTTTCCATGGTCACGACGTTGCTAACACTCTGTTGAGGATTGCCGTTCACCAGTTACTGGACCTGGAGCCTGTGAGATTTCCGGAGGTTTCACCCCTTCTTACCTCTTTACTTTCACCAAAGGAGAAATCTTTTTTCTTTCTCTCCCCCTCTCACTCGCCCTCTCCCCTACTGTGACTCTCTCTCTCTTGCACTGTTCTCCTCCCCTCGCCCCATATTTGGGAGGAAGATTTAAACGGGTATAGAATTTTATTTTGGTCTTGATATTTTATGAATATATTGAAGCTTGCTTTTACAATAATAGCTATATGGAATTTTTCTCTTCAGAGTATATTTAAATTTTTAGGGGACACGATGTCAGATCCAAACAGAGCTGCCATTGAAGCAGAAAAGGAGGCACTGAACTTGAAATTACCCCCTATTGTTCATCCCTCAGAAGACATTGGGGTTGATACACCACGACAAAATAAGCTGCTGAACTACAGAAGATCCAAGGAACAGCAGAAGACAATCAATCAGTTAGTGTAAGTAGCATATTAGTAATTAATTCTTGCTTGGAATTCAAGTGAAGTGATCAATGTTTATATTCTCATAAAAAGTTTTAAGCATTGTAGGTTGTTCATGGGCAAGATACTATCAATTAAGAAAACAGTTAAAAAGTAATCATAACGGGCTGGGGTTATGGCTCAGTGGTAGAGCACTTGCCCGGCATGTGTGAGGCACTGGGTTCAATTCTCAGCACCACATATAAATAAATAAAACAAACAAATAAATAAAAAATAAGGTCCATCAACAACTAAAATTTTTTTTTAAAAAAGTAATCATAATGATAGCTAATATTATATAGTGCTTACTTTTTCAGATATTGTTCTTTTCGCTTATATTTCTCACAATAGCTCTATAAGGTAGACACCATTATTTCTACTTTTTAGATGAGTAAACTGAAGTACAGAGAAGTTAAATAGTTTGCCCAAGGTCACACAGCTGGGGTTTAGACCCAGGTGGTCTGGTTCTAGAGTTTGCATCCTTGAAGCACCACACTCTTCTACCTCTCAAGTAGATAAACCAAATAATTGGGCCTGTACAAATAGCATTGCATTTGAAAAAAAAATTTAAGAAAGTAAAATATTTTAAAACTACTTGCAATTTAGAATTTTTTTCTATATAAAAGAAAACATAGTCTAACATCTTACTCATCTCTCCCAATTTAGTGGAAATTAATTAATTTAGGTACCGGTGACCAAAGGCTGTGATAATGGTGATGCAGTTCAATTCAATAGTTACTGAGAATTTCCTAGGTACCTGACTCTGTTGGGCTCTGGGGATAAAAAGAAGAAAAAGAGATGGATCTCATTTACAAAATTCCAACCTAACATTCAGCTGTAAAATGGGAAATTGCTTTCTGATAAATTCTTCCTTCTCTTTCTGGATTCTCTTTCCTTTCTTGGTTAGCTTCTTCTATAAACAATTTTACAATTGATTGGGTTTTATTATAACATTGTCAATGGTCATGTTTGAAAGCAAATGAAAGAGAATGCAAAAAGAAAAAGAAACGGAGACAGACCTCAAAGGATCAGCAGTGCTTTATTAAGCAGCCGAGGGGCACATTTTCAAGAGGAAAATGGTGACTGGCTACAACAAGGGTCTGAGTTTTACAGTGTTTAGCAGGACCACACTATGGGAGGAGTTTGTCAGATACTTTTGGCGGGCTTACTTTTGGCAGGCTGGGGAACTTTCACAGATAAGGGAAATTGCAGAAAGTCTGAGTCCTCAGTTTCCTTTTTCCCCCACCAGGGGCTTTAAGTTTCTACTTCCTTCAGTGGTGTCAGTTTAATAATTTAAATATTGGCTAATGTTACTTCTCTTAAAGTTAAATAGATGTGTTAATCATATAACTTCTTTAGATTTATTTTTTATTAGGTCATCAATCATTTACATATTTAAATCTAAATTTATAGGCTGTATTAACTAATACTAGTAAGTGCAGTATTAGAGATCTTTTACTCCCTTCATTCGTAGGACTCTATTAAGTGTTTCAGAAGACTTAGAAGGGAGTTTTCTAGGAGTTAAGACTGTTCTTCCTCCAAAGCGTTTCATTATCTCATATTGTCATATTGAACTACTTGCAGTTCTATGAATATACCATATTTTTCACAGTTTTTTTTTTTTTTTTTTTGGTACTGGGGATTGAACTCAGGGGCACTCGACCACTGAGCCACATCCCCAGCCCTATTTTGTGTTTTATGTAGAGACAGGGTCTCACTGAGTTGCTTAGTGCCTCGCCATTGCTGAGGCTGGCTTTGAACTCACGATTCTCCTGTCTCAGCCTCCCTAAGTGCTGGGATTACAAGCGTGAGCCA
>PVHX01013111.1:0-22329 GCA_004024805.1 Geosciurus inauris | reverse complement strand
TTTTTCACAGTTTTTAAAGATGGACTCTACAATTAGCTTCACTGCACTGCCTGACTGAATACTTACACTAATTCTTCAGTGCTTATTTATGGATCCCCTCCTTTAGAAAGTTTCCAAATCCCTTCATGCTTCTTTATCCCTCTCTACATATTTCTTAAATCATTGTATTACCAGAGAAGATATATCTCTGGAAAAGGGTACCAAGGAGGTCCCAGAAAGGGGGAGACATGACTCAGTGTTAATGAGGTCCTTGATGTATGTGACAGAAAAGAATTTCTGCATGTGTCAGTAGAGGCACAGAGATTTATTTAGGAAAGCAAGTAATATACATTCAAGGGAGAATAAGGACCAACCAGCTCATGAATGAGAGATGCATTTTCACTGTTCCTGACTTCTTTTAAAGGTAAATTGGTAAGGGGTGGGTATGGGAAGGTATATAAGGGTGACATCAGTCTGGCCATTCTCAGGATCCATAGGCTGAAGTGGTCTCCATTTTCTGATCCCTAGATAATGTTGGAAAGTCCCCAATATTATAGGTTTCTTAAAATGTCATATCTCAGTCTTCTTATTAGTGAGCTAATAGTGCACAAGATAATTTTTATAAGTGGGCAATTTTTTAAGATTTATGGATTTCCCAGAAATTTAAGAATGACAGGACTGGAAAGGTACGCAGGACTTTAAATTAAAATTATATTTCTTTGTTCTTCCTTTATATTTCCTTTATACCTATTTTTATTTCTTCTAGCCTCAATTTAGAAATATTTAGGGGTGTTTGGAAATATTAAGTACTTGCTGTTACATAGACACTGCTTGCTCCTGGGGAGATCATAGAAAACACCAAGGAAAGAACTGTGCTGAGCTGGAGTTGTGGCTCAGTAGTAGAATTCTTACCTAGCATGTGTTCAATTCTCAGCACCACATAGAAAAATAAATAAATAAAACAAAGTTATTATGTCCAACTACAACTAAAAATGTTTTTTAAAAAAGAACTCTGCATTTAAGAAGTTTGTATACTAGTGGGAGAAGACAGATAGTAAATAAGTAAAGGAAAAAAAGGTTATGTTAGTCTTTTAGATGGTGATAGGTGCTATGAAGAAGATAGTGAGATAGACAGTGACAGGGAAGGTGTTCCCAGGAACACTGTGGGAAAGGCCTCTGGAGATAATATTTAAGTAGAGATCTAAAGAATGACAAGAAACCTGTCACTTAAATAAGCAGGAGCAAAGCACTCTAAGAAAGGTGATAGCAACCATGAAAACCCTGAAATATAAATGTTTTTAGTCTGTTCCAGCAGTTGACAAAGGCCAATATCACTAGAGTATCTCAAGTCTGGGGAAGAGTAGTGTGAGGACAGAGAAGAAAGTAGGGCAGAAAGCATGCGGTTTTATAAGCCATAATAATGAATTCAGAACTTTTTAATTGTAGTAGAAGCTGTTGAAATATTCTAAACAGGGATGTAATGTGAAATCTGATTACATTTAAAAGATATTCTGGTTATTAAGAATAGACTAAGTGCCAGCATGGTGGCGCACACCTGTCATCCCAGCACTTTGGGAGGCTGAGACAGAAGAATTGCGAGTTCAAAGCCAGCCTCAGCGAAAGCCAGGGGCTAAGCAACTCAGTGAGACCCTGTCTCTAAATAAAACACAAAATAGGCCTGGGGATGTGGGTCAGTGGTCAAGTACCCCTGAGTTTAATCCCCGGTACAAAAAAAAAAAGAATGGACTGAGTGGTGGGGAACAGGTTTAGAGTAGAAGGAAAGAAGACCAGGTCAGATGCTACTGCAGTAGCACAGAGGAGAGCACATGGTGGCTTGGGTAATGCTGGAGAGATTTTCAAGGCTATGTTTTGGAACCAGAGTCAATAGCACTTGCTATTAGATTTGCCTTAGTACCTAGTTGGATGCTAGTGTTATTTATAGGGAATCGGAAGTCCAGGAGGTGGGGGGTAAAAAAACATTAACTCTCTTTTGGAGCTAAATTGTGTATGTAACTTGAGGAAAAATGTTATTAGGAAGTTGGATATATAAGAGAAGTCTAGG
Organism: Geosciurus inauris; assembly: GCA_004024805.1. Lineage (NCBI taxonomy): Eukaryota > Metazoa > Chordata > Mammalia > Rodentia > Sciuridae > Geosciurus > Geosciurus inauris. The sequence continues at coordinate 20,288 of PVHX01013111.1, read as the reverse complement.
CTGAAGATAGAAATTTGCGCATCACCAGCATTTAGATGATTTTTTAAAGATAGGGTAATGTTTGAAATCACTAGGGTTGGGGTAGGGGCGGAGTAGCCAAAGGGGGAAGAAGGAGGAAAAGGCAGAGGGTTGAGGGAAATGCAGAGTGAAAGCCTAGGGCTGAGGTATTAGGAATTACAGTTAGATGCTGTGTGGGAAAAGGGCAACTAAATATGACTGAGAAAGCAGAAGGGAAAAGCAACAGAACATTGCTTTTTTTTCCCTAGTAGTATTTCTCTTCCACTAAATTCTCACATGCTTAAGGAGAGAAATCTCAATACAAAACACTTGTCTCTGGCATGTTATTATTGGTGAATGAATGTGACTTAATGAATTTTTAAAGAACCTTATTGTGCTTTGTACAGATTTGTAAATAGTACCACTTTTATTTGGCTGCTTAATCAAAAATACTGCCTCAAAATTAACTGAAGTATAATGTCATATGTAATGTTAGAATTAGAATTGCCATGTGTTTCTTTGAGAAGAAAGCATTTAGAATTGAAAGTTTTTATGCTAAAAACATGTCTTTCTGGATGGCCACAGGCTTTGGGATTCTCTATCTCCTCAGTACCTCTACCTATTAGACAACTGGTATGCAGGATTGTTTCAAAGGTGGAATGAGGTCTATGGATAGAGTTCCAGGGGTAAGGTAGAACTGAGCAGAATTGGGCCTGCTGCTGGGACCAGTTCCTGGGACCCACTTGGATGAGTCAACATCATTTTGTAGCTTTCCCAAGTTCTGCGAATGAGCCTGCCTTCTTCCTTACCTACTGTTTCCTTTCTTGAATTAAACAAATGTTTCTCTTCTTCACCACATGTGGTTGCCCACAGTCTTGTGAAATCCAGTTTTTTTTTTTTTAATATTTTTTTTTTAGATATTGATGGATCTTTATTTTATTCATTTATTATTTATACGTGGTGCTGAGGATCGAACCCAGTGCCTCACGCATGCTAGGCAAGCGCTCTACCACTGCGCTACAGCCCCAGCCCCACTGAAATCCAGTTTTTATTACTTTTAAATTGCTAATATACAGAGCAAAAATAAGGAGTAAAAGGCTCATTCTTATGTCTTTCCCAGTTATTTTTATTCATAGCCAGTAGGAGAAAGAAATTTGGTTCCAGAAATTGTTTATTAAAGTGTGGCATTGGCATATAGAAAGCTCAAGGAAATTGGCATTTATCTTTATGTTGGGATAACTACAGTGCAAGCCAGCCCATGACAAGTACCAATTAGCATACCAATGTATAAGTAAAATTCCTTGAAAGTAGCAATTGCTGAAATCTAGGCTGTTCAAGGAGAAATGATGCAGGAGAGGAAGTTTCACCTGGGTCTTGAAGATTAACAAAGAAGAGGAGGACCAGGTGTAGTGGTGCACACCTGTAATCCCAGACACTCAGGAGGTTGAGGTAGGAGAATTGCAAGTTCGAGGCCAGCCTCAGCAATTTAGTGAGGTCCCAAGCAACTTAGTGTAGACTTTGTCTCAAAATAAAAAATAAAAAGGACTGGGGATGTGGCTCAGTGGTAAAGCGCTTCTGGGTTTAATCCCTAGTACCAAAAAAAAAGGATATTCCAGGAACATTTTCCACTTTATGTCAAAAAAGTCTTAAGAGTCTGAGTTTAGTATAGGCTCAGTAAGATTCAATAGCGGTGTTAAGGGTAATCAAAAAAGTAAATGCAGTCTTAGACTGCTTTAATAAATGTAGAATGTCTAGAATATGGAAGAGGAAAATTTTACTCTATACGTGTCAAACAACGTCTGGAATTCTGGGATCACACTTTAAGAGGGACATTGATAAAGTAGAATAGGTACAGAGAGAGAAAATTTGAAACCACATAATTTGAAGGAAGCTGATTTACTTAATTGGTGAGAATACAGACTCTCACATCAGTCAGGCCTGAATTCATATCCCATCTCTGCAGTCATGTGAATTTGGCAAGTGATATAACTTTATCCTTATATACCTACCTATAAGATGGAGAAAAGAATAGTGCTTACTTAGGATTGGTATGAGGGTTAAATGAAACTCTTGCTTGTAAAGATCTTAAGTCAATGTCTAGGATGTAATGAGCTCACCATAAACAGTAACTCTTATTAACAGGAGTAATTGAAGGACCTGGGCAGGTATCAAGTTTTTGGAAGAGTAACATGGAAGAATCTGACCCCTTGTATATATCTGCAGAGAATAGAAGTACAAAGCCACACTCAATATAAGAAATTTGTTGGGCTGGGATTGTAGTTCAGCGGTAGAGCGCTTGCCTCGCATGCATGGGGCCCTGGGTTCGATCCTCAGCACCACATACAAAGCAATAAAAAAAATAAAGACATTGTGTCCATCTACAACTAAAAAAATATTAAAAAAAAAAGAAATTTGTTTCTAAGAAAATGAGCTAACTGATAATAAATTGGGTTGTCTCAGAAAGTGATGATGACTGCCATTTCCCCACTGACCCCTTGCCCTAGGTTACCATGGGTATAACATGATATTGTTGGAGAATATTCACATATCAAGCAAACTACTAAACTAGACATTTGATATTTTTCACACATCCACTATTCTGGTCATTCATTCAACAAGTATTTATTTAGCTCATGCACCTTGATGAATACTGTCTAAATGGTATGGGTAGAACAGTGAGCAAAACAGATATGGCCCTTGGACCTTGTCTTTATGCAGAGTTATGAGGCTGTGGTTTCTGTGACCATGCTTTCTGTGAAATTCCTTTTGGTTCTTCTCTTACCTTTGTAATGGTATCTCCTTCATCTTTCAGTTGTTGTTTTGTTTTGTTTGGTATAGGGGATTGAACCCAGGGGCGCTTAACCACTGAGCCACATCCCCAGCCCTTTTTACATTTTAGTTTGATGCAAGGTCTCCCTAAGTTGCTTAGAGACTCACTAAGTTGCTGAGGCTAGCTTTGACCCGTGATCCTCCTGCCTTAGTCTCCCATCTCCTGAGCTGCTGGGATTACAGGCATGCACCACCATGCCCTGGCTCAGTTGTTTTTAATTATTCCTGTCACACTTGGCATCCTCCAATCATTCCAAGATCTCTTTTCCTTGTATGCCTTCATCTTTGGTTATCTTTTAAAGTGTATCTGGCCTTTATAAATGGTTAGGTTTGTCTTAAAATGTTCCCTGCTCAAAAGCTCTTAGTCATTCCCATTATTGATTAAATGAGAATGTTGCTGTTTGAGGCCATTAGGTGGATATTCCAACCCACTTCTCCAGACCTACCTTCACCTCATTCTGTAAACTTTGGACATATTGGACAACTCCCTTTACTCTCTTTTCTTTTGATACTTCCTTTGCCTTCCTGTTTTTCAGATCCCAGTTAAACCACATCTCCATCTGAAATCCTTTCTTTTATTTAAAGCTCATTGCAAATGCTGACGTGTTTATCAGGTGGAAATGAACTCATCTTTCCTCTGAACCACCAGAGTGCCCATATATGGTACTCTATTATTTTCTCACTCAGTTTATAAATTTCTAGAGATTTATTGCTGCTATATTTTAATAGTACTTAGTATACCATTTGCATAAATAAATATTTGTTGACAGATGAGTGGGTTATACAATATGATACAAATTAATTTGAAAAGGAAATTATATTTTATGTATGATAAAAATCCACAAACAGTTTTTAAGGTAAAACTGAGTACATATTGTGTGCCAGATACTGTTCTTATTGGGGATAATGGCAATGAATAAATGAATCTACAATATATAAAATGTTGGCAAGTGCTATGAAGAAAGATAAATGAAGATAAAATAGATAGTGAGAGAGGTACTTCTGTATATAGTGGGTAAGGGAAGGCCTCTCTGACAGGATACATTTGAAGGGAGATGATTCCCTCTGCATCAGGATTAATTTTTAAATTGTCAGTAAGATACAATTGAAAAAAGTTGATTTTTTTTAATTCTCACCCTTTTACCTTATACTTGAATAATATTAAAATTTTAGGACTCATTGATAATGGCTATTGGGATTGTTTCTCATAGAAAATTTAGTCAGATAAAGAGTTCTTGAATATCTTTTCTTTTAGTAGAGTTGAAAAAATGTGAAACTTTCAATGTTTTAAATAATTTATGCTAATGTTAGCTTCTAGAGTCATATGATTTTCTAATTATAAATTTCAGAATTGATGGAGCCAAAAAAAATTTAGACAGAACATTGGATAAACGAATACCTCCATTACCAGAGCCCAATTATCCTCCAACTGTAAGTTTTCTTTTTAAAAGACTTATCCTTATACCATATTAATTATTAATAGAATAGATAAATTTAAAATATTTTTGATTTTTTAAAAATTTAAAATTTTCTTATTATCTTGTTTTTTACAGATGACCAGTGAAATTAAAAGAAAAGGAGTGAGTTCAATTGTTTATTTCTTGTTTTGATAATGTTCAGAGATATTATTACAAAATTGTTTCTTCTAAGACCCTTTGTTATGCCTTATCCTAGAAAAGAAAGAAATTTAGAAACTGAGATTTTTGTTTTTTTCTGCCCAAGGAAACAAGCATGTCATGGACAATACGTTTTTTTTGTTTTTTTGGGGAGGTACTAGGGATTAAACTCTGGGGCACTTGACCACTGAGCCACATCCCCAGCCTTATTTTTTATTTTATTTAGAGACAGGGTCTCACTGAGTTGCATAGTGCCTTGCTCTTGCTGAGGCTGCCTTTGAATTTGAGATCTTCCTGCCTCAGCCTCCCAAGTTGCTGGGATTACAGGTGTGCACTGCTACGCCCAGCAACAATATGGGTTTTTTTGTTTTTTTTTTAACGTAATTTTTTTTTTAATATTTTGTTTTAGTTGTAGATGAACACAATATCTTTATTTATTTTATGTGGTGCTAAGGATCGAACCCAGTGCCTCACGTATGCGAGGCAAGCGCTCAACCGCTGGGCCATAGCCCCAGCCCCAACAATATGGGTTTTAAGAGTTATATTTTGTTGTCATTTGTTATTTGAGGGTTAGCTGTGTAAATATTAGTTCTTATTCCAAACAATTGAAAAAATATTCTGAGTGGCAATTTTAAAGAAAATATATCTCCATTTTAAAATTAGGGTAATAATTTATTATACTGATATTGATATAATAATGGCTGTTTATTCACTCAACAAATACTCATTGAGAATCTATTATATGCTAGCTACTACATATTAGTTGCTAGAGATTCTTTAAAAAATGACTGCATGGATGATGATGTGGGACTGTGATGTGATTAGCAGAAAGATGTCAGCATGTAAATATTATTTAGTAGCAAAAGATATAGAAACTTATGGAACTGGTTATATATGAGGAAATTATGCTGCATGTTCCCAGATGGGGCTATAAGGCTTATAAGTCCTGGAAGGTATTCTTTGAGGAAAGAGGGCTAAGGATGGCACATTCCTGTGAGTTGAAGATATGTGGAAGAATCTTTCTTTTTTCAGTTAGTCAAGGTTTTGTTCTTTAAATGACCTTCCCCTTCCTTCCCCTGTCTCTCAACTTTTCTGGAGACTTTGGATGTGCTTCTTTACTAGGTATCAGAATTGGTATATGCACCATAACCCCAAAACATGAGGCAGGGTGAATTGTAAGGTATATTTGTGTATATATTTAGCACTCTTATTATCCCTCCACAGTTTGTGCTTTCTAGAATCTTATAGCAAAAAAAAAAAAATAGTGGTATGAAAGCAGTCATTCACTCCTGAACCAGCTCCTTTTGGCAATCTAGCTTTTAGGAATTCTACTACTTCATCATCAATGTCACAAGTGACCACAAATTGCTAAATCCAAAGGATATTTTTTCAATACTTCTCTCATTAGACCTTCACTGGATTTAACAAAAAAAAATCTTTTTACTTTGAAATAGTTGGACACACAGATCAGAGAAACAGAAATATGATCCAGAAATAGACCCACACAAGTATACCCAACTGATTTTTTGTTTTGTTTTGTTTTTTTGGGTACTGGAGATTGAACTCAGGGGCACTCGACCACTGAGCCACATCCTCAGCCCTATTTTGTATTTTATTTAGAGACAGGGTCTCACTGAGTTGCGTAGTACCTTGCTTTTGCTGAGGCTGACTTTGAACTCGTGATCCTCCTGTCTCAGCCTCCCGAGCCACTGGGATTGCAGGTGTACGCCACCACACCCAGCTCACCCAACTGATTTTTGACAAAAGTCGTTTAATGGAGGAAGGATAATTTTTTCAACAAATGGGGTGGAGCAACTGGACATCCATAAAAACAAAACAAAAACTTAGCCTAAACCTCACGCCTTATACAAAAATTGATCATCAGTTTAAATGTAAAAGGTAAACTATAGAGTCTGGGACTATAATTCAGTGGCAGAGTACTTGCATAGTATGCACAAAGACCTGGGTTTGACTCCCAACACCACATATAAACATATGCACACACACACACAGCCAGGTGCCATGGGGGCATGCCTGTAATCCCAGTGGCTTGGGAGGCTGAGGCAGGAGGACCATAAATTCAAAGCCAGCCACAGCAACTTAGCAAGGCCCTAAGCAATTTAGCAAGACCCTATCTTAAAAAATAAAAAAAGGGAGGCTGGGGATGTAGCTCAGTGGTAGAGCACTTGCCCAGAATGCGTGAGGCGCTGGGTTCAATCCTCAGTACCACGTATAAATAATAAATGAATACAGTAAAGATCCATCAACAACTAAAAACTATATTAAATAAATAAATAAATAAATAGGGGCTGGGGATGTAGTTCAGTGGTTGAGTGCCTCTGGTTTCAATCCCTAGTACCAATTTAAAAAAATCCATAAAAATACTTTTAGCATCTAGGGATGTAGCTTAGTGATAGAACAATTACCTAGAATGTCTGAGATCCTGGGTTCAATCCCTAGTACCAGAAAAAAAAAACATAGGAGAAACATAAAATTATAATTAGACAAAAATGTCAGACTAGGCAAAGAGTTCTTGGGTATGACCTCAAAAGCATGATCCATAAAAGACTCCAATAAATTAGATTCCATCAAAATTGTGAACTCTTGCTCAGTGAAAGGCCATTAAGAGGATGAAAAACAAACAACTCACTGGGAGAAAATATTCACATGTCCAACCAAGAACTAGTATCTGGAATAAATAAAGAACTCCTAAAATTCAACAGTATAAAAATAAGCCAACTAGTTGAAAAACAGGTAAAAGATGTGAACAGACATTTCATCATAGAGGATGTACTGAGGGCAAATAAGCACGTGAAAGATAATTCAATATCATTAACCATTAGGATAATGCAATTTAAAACCATGATGATTTTTCCCTACATACCTATTAGAATAGCTTAAATAAAAAATAGAGACAATTCCAGTTGACCTCTTTTTTTTTTTTTTTTTTTTTTTTTTTTTTTACTGGAGATTGAACTCAGGGGCACTTTTTTATTTTTAAATTTTTCTTAGTTTTTGATGGAACTTTATTTTATTCATTTATTTATATGCGGTGCTGAGAATGGAACCCAATGCCTCATACATGCTAGGCAAGCACTCTACCACTGAGCTACAACCCCAGCCCACCCAGGGCTGAACTACATCTCAGTCCTTTTTATTTTTTAGTTTGAGCCAGAGTCTCAAATAGTCTTGGTCTTGTTAAGTTGCTGAGGCTAACCTTGAACTTTTGATCCTCCTGCCTCAGCCTCCTCAGTTGCTGGGATTAAAAGCATGGTCCTGGCTACAGCTGATCATTTCTTTCTTTTCAAATATTCCCTTGTATTTGCTTTTCTGACTCATGTTGTTTCTCTGTCATCTTCATGGGTTCCTCTTCCTTGTCTGCCTCTAGATGCTATTCTCTTTCCTTGAATCTTCCTGAATGATTCTATTCCTAGTTCAAACTACCTTTTTTTTTTTTTGTACCAGGGATTGAATTCAGGAGTATTCGACCACTGAGCCACATCCCCAGCCCTATTTTGTGTTTTATTTAGAGACAGGGTCTCACTGAGTTGCTTAGTGCCTTGCCATTGCTGAGGCTGGCTTTGAACTCATGATTCTCCTGTCTCAGCCTCCCAAAGTGCTGGAATTATAGGCATGCACCACTGCACCCAGCTCAAACTACCTTTTATATGTTGCTGATTCCCAAATAATTTTATGTAAAAATACTTCAAATTCAACATGGTGAAAAATACTTTCCTTCCTAAGACTATTCTAGTTGCTATTATTATTATCCAGTCACTCATGCTTAAAGTGTCTGAGTATTAACTTCTTTCCCCTCTTCTACTACTCACTTGCCATATAATTTGTCCCCACATGGCTGTGACTATTTCTCAATTTGAGCCTATTCATGTTCTAGCCTTAGATCAGAACTTCATCTTTTGTTTTAACTGCAACAACCATCAGTGGCTTCCCACAACCTAGAGAATTAAAGCTTAATGTGGCATGCAAGGCTTTTCATAATGTAACTCTTGCCTATTTGCCAACCTCTTCTCATCACTCTCTGTATTATACTTTATACTCCACCATCATGGACTTGTTTGAGGAAACAGGATATTTCTTACCTGCTGCTTTTGTCCAGCATGTCCTCTTTCCATCTGCCCTTTTTTCTGGTTGTCCCTAATCCAGCTCAGTCATCATCCCCAGGAAGCCTTCCTCTATTCCTATGGATTTGGCTAGATGACTTCCATCTTTAAAATATTTTTGTTATGAAATGTTGGTTCGTAGGTTTTACCTATTTTAATTGTGAGGTTGGACTTACTTTTCCTTTATGAATTGTGGTAAAATACACATAACATAAAATTTACCCTGTTAACCATTTTAAGAATACAGTTCAGTAGTGTTAAGCATTTTTACATTGTTATACAACCCATTTCTAGAACATTTTCATCTTGTAAAACCCAAACTCCGTATTTATTAAATAACAACCTCCTATTTCCTTCTCTCCTCAGCTTCTTGCTATTAGCTTTCTTTTTTCCTATGAATTTAATTTATCTTTAGATATTGCATATAAGTGGCATTATACAGTATTTGTCTATATTTGGTTTTGGTGATTGCCTATACTAATAAGCATGTGCTTGCTCTACCACTGAGCTATATCCCCTACCTTATATTTGTCTTTTCATGATTGTCTTAATTCACTTAATACACTGTCTTCAAGGTTCACTCATGTCCTAAATTTTCAAGAATTTGTTGTACTTTATCTGATGTGTATATTGCAAATATTTTCTCCCGGAGTGTCTATCATTCGTTTTGACTTTTTCATTCACATTTTTGCCTTGAAAACATTTTTATGTAGTCAAAGTTTATCTATCACAAAGCTGGGGATGTGGCTCCATGATAGAGTATTTGCCTGGCATGCATAAGGCACTGGGTTCATATGGCAAAATTTATCACTTTTTGTCTTGGTTGTATCTGGAATTTCAATTATAGTTAAGAAGTTTTCCCCTATGCTCAAGTTGAGACTTGATTCATGTTTTTTTTCAAAATATTTTTAGTTGTAGATGGATACAATACCTTTATTTTATTTACGTGTAGTGTTGAGGATTGAACCCAGTGCCTCACACGTTCCATGCAAGCGCTATACCACTGAACCCTAGCCCCTTGATGTATGTTTTTTTTTCTTCTAGTCCTTGTATAGTTTCAATGTAGAATTTATATTTCTGATCTATTTGAAGTTTATTCTTTTGTATGGTAGAAGGTATAGACTATCTTTTTCCAAATGACTAACCATTTGTCCCAGAACCATTAATTCAAACCCCAGTGCTTTGAGATGCCATTATTATTTTATATTAAATTTTCTGATATACTGGTATGTTTCTGGATTTTGTATTCTTTTCCACTGGCCTGTCTATTCATATGCCTTTATCATACTGTTCTTTTTAAAAAATATTTTTAGTTGTAAAAGAACACAATACCTTTATTTTGTTTATTTAGTTTTTTTTTAAATGTGGTGCTAGGGATCAAATACAGTGCCTCATGCATGCAAGCCCAGCCCTATCATACTGTTCTAATTACATAGGCTTTATAGTATGTTTTGATGTCTCCCAGGGCCAGTCCTCCATGGTAGATCATATTTCCCAGGGTTTTCTTGGATATTCTTTTTTAAAAAAATTTTTTTAGTTGTATACGAACACAATATCTTCATTTATTTATTTTTATGTGGTGCTGAGGATCGAACCCAGTGCCTCATGCATACGAGGCAAGCGCTCTACCACTGAGCCACAACCCCAGCACCCCCTCTTGGATATTCTTATATGTTTATTTTCCCACAAGAACTTTATGATGAAGCTGTATAGTTTCATTAAAATGTGTATAGATATTTTTATTGGATTGTGTTAACTTAATAGACACAAAGTTGATATTTTTCAGAATGTTAAATGCCTTTACTGAGATCAAATGTTGTCTTCCATTGATTCATGTCTATTTTTGTTAGATTTCTCATTCTTTTTTTAAATATTTTTTTTAGTTGTTAATGGACCTTTATTTATTTATTTATTTATTAAAAAAAATTTTTTAGTTGTTGATGTGTCTTTATTATTTTATTCATTTATTATTATACGTGGTACTGAGAATCGAACCCTGTGCCTCACGCATGTTAAGCAAGTGCTCTACCACTGAGCTACAGCCTCAGCCCCTATTTTATTTACTTATATGTGGTGCTGAGAATTGAACCCAGTGTCTCATGCACACTAGGCAAGCACTCTTCTACCAAGTCACAACCCCAGCCCACTAGACTCCTCATTCTTATGGAAGAATTTGTGAAATTAGACTATACTACTCTTGTATCAGAATATAACATTCAAGAGAGCATAGGCTACTGTTAACGTTTTTTCCACTTTTTTATTGTTATGTTTAATACATTTTAAAATGTTTTTTATTTGTTCTAATTAGTCATTATGTTTAATACATCTCAGTATTCACAACAGTGTTTGAATATTCGTTGAATAAAGGAATAATAAGTTAGTTAAAGGAACTTTGTTTGCCTTGAGAAAATGAAGAATATACTAAGAACATTAATTTGACAAGAGCTCATCAAAAATAAAAAGATAAAATGTTTGTGGCACTGTTTTTTTGAAAAAAAATGGTTTTTATTCTGAAAACATATTATTGTTGACAATTTGTTTCAGTACTGGGAATTAAACTCAGGCTTCTGCAATGCTAAGCAAGTATTCTGACACTGTGCTACAGCTACAGCCCTTTTCATTTTAATTTTGAGATACAGTCTAGGTAAATTGCTTGGGCTATCCTTGAATTTGTAATCCTCCTGCCTTAGCCTCTCAAGCAGCTGGAATTATATGCTGCCACAAATGGCTGAGAATATTTTTATTCTGAAAAAAATATTGTTTTAGTAGGCTTGAGCTCAGGAATTACACTGAAATGTCACACCATGCAGAACATTTATTTTTTCTTATTATGTTTTCAGTTCAACTACATTTATATGAAGCAGTGTGTAAAAAGTAGTCCTATAGTACCTATTCAGCCGGAATGGCTGGATAACATGTTAATGCTGATACCTGAGTCTTTAAAGGAAGGGAAAAAAAGAGAAGAACTGCTTGAAAGTCTCATAAATGAGGTGTCAAGTGACTTTGAAAAAAGCATGAAGAGATATTTGGGTAAGTAACACACCAAGCTTCTTTTGCCTTTGCCTCTGGTATTGAATCAAAAGTAGAAGCAAAATGAATGGTGAACACTCTATATTTAAACTTATTATCAGTTTCAGATATGAGTTTTACTTAAAGTTTTATTCTGAGCTCATAATATAGTCTAAATCTTTGTAATTTAAGGGCACTTTTTGTAATTTCTGTGTTTATTAGCTAATCCTTGTAGCGTTTTGATTTTTTTTACTTTTTCTTTTTGGGTTTAGCTTTGCTGTTTATAGGGTTTTCAGAACATAATAATGTATTTGGGGGATTTATTAGGAACTTTTATGATTGTTATTGGAATATTTTTTTAAAATATTTTTTGTTGTAGATGGACACAATAGCTTTATTTCATGAATTAATTTATTTTTATGTGGTGTTGAGGATCGAACCCAGTGCCTCACAGATACTATGCAAGTTCTGTTATCACTGTGTTATGATCCCAGCCCTGGAATATTTTTTTCTTAATTGAAAAAAACTGTATATTTTATCAAGTACCACATGTTTTGAAATATGTATACATTGTGTGGCTAAACTGAGCTGATTAACATATGCATTGCCTCATGTACTCATGATATTTTTTTGGTGAGAATACTTAAAATTGACTTTGTTAGCAGTTTTCAAGAGTGCAATACATTGTCTTTCACTACAGTCACCATATTGTACAATAGATCTCTTGAACTTATTTCTCCTATAGAACTGAAATGTTGTATCATTGAACATCATCTCCCCAGCCCCTTTTCCCTCCAGCCCTGGTAACCACCATGAAATAAATTTTCTTCAGTGGTCATACTAGGGACCTTTGAATAGACAGCACAAAGAACTGAGAATTAAGAGTGTTCCTGTAACTGAATTCGCCTCCAAAGTATAGCTAAAATAGTATTAAGAGCTTGATTTTGCTGGGTGCAGTGGCTCAGGCCTGTAATCCCAGCAGCTTGGGAAGTTGAGGCAGGAGGATTGAAAGTTCAAAGCCAGCCTCAGTAAAAGCAAGGCACTAAGTAACTCAGTGAGACCTTGTCTCTAAATAAAATACAAAATAGGGCTGGGGATGTGGCTCAGTGGTTGAGTGCCCCTTAGTTCAATCCAGTCCCCCCCTCCAAAAGAATGTGATCTTGTTCTAAATAAAGTTTTTTTCTTATACTCATTTTAATTCATAGTAAACTATTATCCCATATCAGAAATTACAGACTTTGATATGAATAGGTCTTTCAAGGATTTTCAAAAAATATTAATACATACATGTATTTTAGTACAGAGTGTTCTTGTGAAACCACCAGTTAAATGGCTTGAAGATGAAGGAGGCCCTTTACCTGAATCCCCTGTGTGAGTAAATTATTTTAAAAGTAGTATTGCATCTAGTTTTTTACACAGTTTGAAAATAAACTGATTATACATTCAAGTCTACAATTGTGAAGCTCCAAGTTATTTTGAAATACATCTAAAAAACTCCCAAAGAGCCGGGCACGATGGCACATGCCTGTAATCCCAGCATTTAGGGAGGCTGAGACAGGAGAATCGCGAGTTCAAAGCCAGCCTCGGCAACAGCGAGGTGCTAAGTAACCCAGTAAGACCCTGTCTCTACATGAAACACAAAATAGGGCTGGGGATATGGCTCAGTGGTTGAGTAATCCTGAGTTCAATCCCCAGTACCAAAAAAAAAAAAAAAAAAAAACCCAAAGGTATCATCTACACTGTGCTTATCTAGTTGTCCTTACTTAATTAGAAGGACCTTTATGAATGTGTAGCTCAACTTGGCTTCAAGTAAATTTCACTGTATGCCAGACAGCTTTTTAAATTTTGTATTTCTAATCCTAAAGATTGTATTCTTTCATCTCTATCTTTGGTAACAGAGTCAAAGAACAGTGGAAGTTAGGACACTCATGCCTGGCCTATCAGTCTGCTTTATTCACAAATTATCTCTCTTGTCACCAGATAATGCACTTTTGAGATTTTGGTGTGTTTTTACTAAATGTGTATCTTCTAAGGTTTCTATTGCTGACCACAATTCTCTCTTCTCAATCCCCACTTTTCTCACTTTAATACTAATTCCATGCTATAAGCATTTCCTAATATTTAAGGTGTATTTTTAAAAAATATATAGATGGAACACTTCACAAATTTGCATGTCATTCTTGATCAGGAGTCATACTAATGTCTGTATTGTTCCAATTTTAGTATCTGTGATGCTGAAGGAAATACTAGGGTGCATTGTTTTAATCATGTTTGATATGGTGTTTTGCTTTTCTAGAGGACTAGATTATTCCAATCCTTGGCATTCCAATTATGTGCAGGCAAAAAATCAAATAGCATCTAATTTGCACATTGTTCATCCAACTATGAAAATATTACTGGACCTTGGTTATACAACATTTGCTAATACAGTTTTGCTGGATGTAACGGGAATTAGGTAAAATCCTACGTTTATTTATTTATTTTTTAAAAATCCTATATTTATTAATTAACATTCTGAATGTCTCCTTGCTTGACATTTTTAACTGTATAATTTTTAAACTGACTCATAAATCTTAAAAACACTTCTATAGATTTTAGAACTAAAAACAATTGTCTTGTTTCAATAATTGTGTATGAAAACCAATGTCTTTTGCTTCAAAAATAGACATTCTTTTTCCTCAAAAATAGAGCTAAAGGCCCAATTGATTGCGAATCTCTAAAAACTGATCTATCCATTCAAGCTAAAAAGGCAGAGGAAAAGATAATGAACACATGGTATCCACAGGTTATAAGTCTCTTTACCAAGAAGGAGTCACTAGAAGGCATTAAGTCTGATAAATTGGATGCATTTTATAGCTGTGTTTCTACACTTATGTCAAATCAGGTAAGTATATTTTATGTATCTTAAATGATAACATTGTTAAAATTAATTCAGTATTTTAGATAACATTCTGTTAAAATACAGTGCTAAGTGATTATTTTGAAATAAATTAAGAAAATATTTTTATTATAATTTTGTTTACATTTATCAAAATATAATTTCTGAAGCAATCTAAAATAAGAAGGCACTGGGGATATAGTTCAGTGGTAGAATGCTTGCTAGTAAGTGTGAGGCCCTGGGTTCCATCCCCAGCACTGCAAAAAATAAATATGTTAATAAAAATGAGAGGAAAGTCTAGAAGTATGTGCTAATATTATGAATGATTAACTTGGCTCATGCTTAAAGGCTAAAAGTTAATTATCTCTAGTTTTATTGGAGAATGTTAACAAAAGGACTATCCTAGTAAATACATTTTTGAAGTTATTAAATTCCAAGTTCATTGAGATTTTTCTCATTTTGTTCTCAGTGAAGTCTTGGTTCAAAATGTTATGGATCACTTTTTTTTCCTTGGTCCTGGAGATTGAACCCGGGCGCTTTACCACTAAGCCGCCTCCCGAGCCCTTTTTATTTTTTACTTTGAGAAGGGTTTCACTAAGTTGCTGAGGTAAGCCTGGAACTTGGGATCCTTCTGCCTCAGCTTCTCGAGTCACTGGGATTACAGGCATGTGCTACTGTACTGGGCTATTTATCATCTTTAAATGACAGAATATTAACTTCATACAATTGTATTTATAGGCGCCTCAAGTTTTTACTATTGTAGACATAAAAATTCTAGAAAAACAGTTTTGACTAAAAACTTTCCCTTTTGGTAAAGATCTCCAAAGATTCTATGAATTTTGTCTTGTGTTTTTATTGTATTGCTTTGTATGTGGTGCTGAGGCTCGAACCCAGGGCCTCACGCATGCGAGGCAAGCGCTCTACCACTGAGCTACAATCCCAGCCCCTTGTCTTGTGTTTTTAAAAGGATAATATACATGTTTAATATCTATAATACTGTAACTAATATATGTGATTTCCTTTCCACCTTTATTCCCTTAAAAAGACTGATTATTTAGTAGGCAATAAAGAAATGAGCATTTTGAAGATCATTTAAATTTATATTTGTCTGTTGGACTACATTTCCAACAGTTGGTTCTCTATAGTTGCATTTTTCATACTGAGAAATATATTGTGTATATATCTAAGTTCCAGGGCTTCACCTTCACCTTATGGTGTGCTACAAATCTGGCTCTCCAGAGAAAATAACCACCTGAGTTCTGGTGTTTGATGATTTCTGTGGTGTAAATATTCTCACCATAATTTCTAGTTTCTTAGTGTTTAACAACTGACTCCCACAATTCTTTTTTTTTTGGTATCAGGGAATGAACTCAGGGGTACTTGACCGCTGAGCCACATCCCCAGCCCTATTTTGTGTTTTTTGTAGAGACAGGGTCTCACTGAGTTGCTTAGTGCCTCGCCATTGCTGAGGCTGGCTTTGAACTCGCAATTCTCCAGTCTCAGCCTCCCAAAGCACTGGGATTGCAGGTGTGCGCCACTGCACCTGGCTTTCTCACGATTCTTGAATATTTAATAATTGGCTTTTGTGACAATAGGAGCTCTAGCACACCACTTCTCATGTGCATGCCTCCCTATTACAACACTTACCTTCAAGGGTCAGGCCTGCCTGATGCCCAGGCTTCACCATATTGTTTGATCTTCTGTAATATTTGGTGTGCCAGGGATAGACTTACTAAAGAATTTGGAAAATTCTCTGTTGCCATTTTCAGATTATTTATATTCTATTTAAAATGGGATTTGCATATATTATTCTCTTTATTGTGTTAGACTTATTTATTAAACTATATTTGCTGAATGATGATTCCAAGACTAAATGGATTAATAGAGTGATTTAATTATGTACAAAAATTTAATGATTTTAATTAAAGGTTAATTTTTGTACTTTCTAAATTACTAGTAATTTTATGATATCATGCAGCTAAAGGATCTCTTAATAAGAACTGTAGAAGCATTTGTAGAACTCTTTGACTCAGAAGACGAGGAAAATTTGCCAATATTTAAGATGGAGTTGACATTTGATGATGATAAAATGGAATTTTATCCTACTTTTCAAGATTTAGAAGATGTCGTTTTGAGTGTGGTAGAACGAATAGCTGAAACTCTGCAGGTATTATATCATCCTTATCTATCAGGGTTCTTTATATAGTTCTAAGAATTTTAAATTATTTGAGTTGAATCTATATGAAGTGTTTATATACATAAAATGCTTTAACTCTTTTATTTTCTTCCCATAAGTTATTTTATTTATTTATTTTTAAATATTTTTAGTTGTAGGTGGACACAATACCTTTATCTTATTTATTTTTATGCAGTGCTGAGGATTGAACCCAGTGCCTCACATGTGCTAGGTAAATGCTCTACCACTGAGATATAATCCCATCCTCCCACAAGTTATTTTAAATTAGAAAGTGCTTTCTCTTCGAAAATGTCTCTTGGTTGAAAATGACATTATTCTTGTGTGAGTTTTTTCTTATAGTTATGAACTGAATTTTTGTGCATGTCTCATTTCCCCTACTGAATTGTGAGGTGTTTTTTGTTTTTGTTTTTGTTTTGGCACTGGAAATTTAACTCAGGGGCACTGACTACATCCCAAACCCTTTTTATTTTGAGACAGGACCTTGATAAGTTACTGGAGGCAGAACTCGAATTTGCGATCCTTGAATTTGCCTCAGCCTCTTTATTTAAATAAATAAATAAATCCCTTGGGATTACAGGTGTGTGCTGCCACACCTGGCTGAATTGTGAACTTCTTAAGAACAAGATCTAATTCATATTTGTTCTTTCTAGAGCTTTCTATGTAATCACTTTGACATTATAGTTAATAAATATTTGTGGAATGATAGAAAAATAACCCAAGTTAAGTTTTTTTTCATTGGACTACATGTTGTCACTTTTTAAAATATTACTTTGCATTGAGTTATTTTTTCTTGGACCTTGGGAATCAGAATTTTTTAACATATAGAATAAAATCTCCTATAAATATAGATCAATTGCATAGTTAGATGTTTATTACATACATCTTTATTTGTATTTGTATTAGAATATCCAAACAGTACCCTCTTGGCTCTCAGGAACTTCAGCACCTGTAAATCTTGACACAGAACTTCCTGAACACGTGTTACAGTCGGCTCTTAATACACTGAAGGTAGCAATACATCAGAACTTACAAGGTGCAAGGAAACATTACGAGACATATGGTATATTTGAAATATTTAATATTATGTGTCTTTTTTAACACTTTATTTTAACTAGAATTTGATTGGATACTTGGTTATCTAGAGTTGTTAAGAAAGAGCAGAAAGAGCCAGAACTGAGCATGGTTATTGCTTTTGACAGAGTCAAGGATCAAACTTTCCAAATTTGAATTTTATTGCCTGGTCTAAATGATGAATGTTAACAGGAGAAGAGTGATAAAATCAAAGGGTAGAAAGAGTAAACATTTAAATAAAGAGGAAGCTAAATCAAGGGTAAAACCAAAGTAATTCTTGAAATAGTTTTGAAAAGCCTTGGGGAAATTTTTATTGGTATGTAGTCTCCCCAAGTATGTTTGAGGTCAGATGGATAATTATTATTTGGCAGTCTGTTAACCAAAATCTCTTATTAACTGGTATCATTTATATCACTAAGTTCTTTTAAAAGCCGCAAATACTCTTTTGCCCTTATTCAAAAATATACTTAACTTCATTTGCTTATTAAATGTATTATTTTATTCTATCCATTCTTTTAAATTCAGTAATCCATGTATATTCATAGTCTATTAATAATAATATTTGAGTAGTCTATCCTATTTTATGGTCATATAAAGAAGCACTTTACCTTTTTAAAAGAGTATTATCAAGATTTTAATTAGCGAATTCATTTTCAGTTGAAAAATATAATTGGCTCCTTGATGGTACTGCAGTTAAGTTGATACAGAATTTTCAGGCAGAAGATCATACTTTTGATGAATACACAGAGGTAAGTAGTAATTCTGTTTTTTGTTAATGCTTTTTGAATTTCTCTTTAAATTATTAATTAAGTTAAATAGAATTTTTATTCAAAACACCATTTTAGTAAACTCATTGGTTTACTTAGTGATTTTTTTAGTCATTCATTTACTCATCTATTGATTTAACAAAAAATTCGCTATCACATTAAGACCCCTAATACGAGTTTACTGATTCAGAAACAAATAATACATAGTTTTATCTTCAAGGGCTTAAATTTGGCTTGAAATCCTGATATAGAAAGAACTAGTATGACATGAGATAAATACTTGAAAGAAGAGATGGTTAAGGTGTAGTAGAAACACAGAAGAAGGAATGGTTGCAAACAAAGACCTAAAGTGTTCAGAGGTCTCTAAAGAACATCAAATAAATGAAAATAACTAAAGAATGGGCAACAGGAATATTGTATGTGGCAGATTTAGAATATGATGAGGTTGGAAATGTAGGTTGGAGTCACATGGGAAATTCTTGATCAAGACTTTGGACTTTGTTCTGAAGGTTTTTAGCCATGGAATTAATATACTTGGATTTGAGCTTTACGTAATTCTGGCAGCAGTGGGGGGAAAACAACTGCATAGAAAAGATTTCTACCTTCTCAATGGACCTTATTCTGTTAGTTAAAACTGAGCTTATTTTTCTTTATTTCATTGTGTCTTCTCTCTACTTCCTGTTTAGGTTGTAGTTTTGATTTTCTTTTCTTTTGTGGTACTAGAGATGAACCTGGAGCCTTCCATGCGCTAGGCAAGCACTCTACCACTGAGCTATTACACTTAAGCCCTCTATTTTTTATTTTTAAGTTTTAGTTGTAGATGGACACAATACCTTTATTTTATTTGTTTGTGTGGTGCTGAGGATCGAACCCAGTGCCCTACACTTGTGAGGCAACTGCTGTACCACTGAGCCACAACCCCAGCTCCTCTATTGTTTTAAAAATTTTGTAGTTGTAGATTTTATTTGTTTATTTATTTATTTTTAAAAAATATCTTTGTTTTGGGCTGGGGCTGTAGCTCAGCGGTAGAGCACTTGCCTCGCATGCGTGAGGCCCTGGGTCCTATCCTCAACACCACATACAAAGCAATAAAATACATTGTGTCCATCTACAACTAAAAAAGTATTTTAAAAAAATATCTTTGTTTTGTTTATTTTTATGTGATGCTGAAGATCGAACCCAGTATCTCACACAAGCTAGTCAAGCGCTCTGCCACTGAGCTACAGCCCCAGCCCTCTATTTTTAATGTACAATTTATAAATTTTAATTAATCTAACATTCTATTAAGAAAATTTAAAACACATAGAGAAGTTGAAGGAATTTTATGGAGAATACCACCTAGATTTTTGTTTTTCAAATTTTTCTTTTTCTTTTTTTAAAATTTCTTTTATTTAGGCTTACATGTTAACAGTGCAAATTGATTCATTGTACATAGATAGAGGATAACATATCAATTCTCTAGTTGTAAGTTGTATAGAATCACAACATATATGCAGTCATACATAAAGTTAGGGCTATGATGACCATCATATTCCACCACCTTTGCTGTCCCCATGCCCCCTCCCCCCTTACACTCCTGTGAACAGAGATCCACCATTGTTCCTATGTCCTTCCCCACATTATGGATCAGCATCCACTTATCAATGAGTACATTTGGCATTTGGTTTTCTGAGATTGGCTTACTTCACTTAGCATGATATTCTCCAGCTCCATCCATTTACCTGCAAATGCCATAATTTTATTCTCTCTTATTGCTGAGTAATATTCCATTGTGTATATATACCACAGTTTCTTTATCCAGTC